>JAPYZE010000787.1:0-14528 GCA_030522805.1 Leptomastidea abnormis
GTACATAAATTCATCTGTGTTCCAATGAGTTAATAAACTTGCTCATTTTCTGACATATACAATATAATCCAGACAAACCTCAATATTCTTTCACACTGATGTCTATGACGAAAAATAATGATTACTTTTAATGATTGACAAAAAATATATTGTTTACGGATAATCAGGGTAACTTGTTTCGATCATTCGTTAGTTATCAATTTTTAAAAATAAATCGAAATTAAATATTCCAGGTTTTTTGAGATATTTTAAAATCAATTTTCTGTTAACGTATTTTTACGAAATTACAAGCACCTTGATTATCCTATCGCACAATAATGCATTTTTATTACGACACTCGACCTCGTAAATATTCACATTCCCATTATGATAATCCCAAAATCGTTCGATAAATTTGCATATAAAAAAAAACACGCGATGAGTAAATAAAACATATCATTTAACTAAAAAAAGAACAAAAAATAAAAGGTAATTATTGTGATAAAAATAAAAACGTTATTTCATCCGAGCAACACGTGTTAAATAAAAAATAACACACTTACACAATATACATACATACACACATAATCATTAAAAAATCATCAAATATAATTATTCTCACCATTGAATCAAAGTGGCACCGCTCGCTGTCCTCTTCCCTCATTTACAGATCGCCATAACTTTCAGCCAATCAGTCTCTTCTTCCTCAAAAAAAAAAAAAAAAAAAAAACAATCCAGAAAGGTCCAGCCACTCAGATTCTTCTTAATTCACGTTTATATGCAGTCGTATAAAAATAGCCATTAGCAATCATCAGTAGTATCAGCAGCACATGACTAAATATTCCCACACGCTTTGCAAGACTATTAACTCTTGTTTTCCCTCTTGATTAATCTATATCCTTATTATATTCATCATATGTAGAAACAATTGCTCGTATCATCCAAATTTCATAGTGATTTTTACAGGAAGAAAATATATGTAGGAGCTTATTATAGGAAAGTATAATGTCAATCATCATCTTCACTATGCTTATCAATTATATACTCCAAAGGGAGAAAAGAGGAAACAGGACAAATTTAGGATATTGATGTGTATGTATGTCAGTTACGTGGTAATAAGGCACTTTCGGGCGGACGGATGAGATGAGGACGACGAAGACGACGACAGTAGTAGTAATAATAATAATAGTAATAGTAATAGTAGTTATAGTAGTATCAGCAACAGCAGTATAGCAGCAACGAGACGCGTGTGTTGGTTGTTAACGCGTGTGTGTATATTATAATGATGTACGTATAGACGGTTATGCTTTTTATATATATATGTACACATACTGACGGTGGTGATATCGTCGCTTTTTGTTTTTTTGTTTTAAAGGGAAAAATAAATGGGGAAAGAATGACGTTTGTCTTTATAGTCGCGTCACCAGTAAGGACCGCCGGTTTCAAGATGCTGCCACGACGCGAATTCACTCCAAGTGCGTAGATGTACGTGAGTCGCCTCTTCGACTGGTTGAAAACCTTGTTGAATATCACGATTTATGAGCCTTGGTTGATTAAAACCGTTGTGTGTTGCGCTTGGACCGCAATAAGCGCTTAATAATTCGGCTACTTGCTCTTCTAGCGTCACCTGATGTGGATATTGTCGTCAACAGCATCGGTAACAGAAAGAAGATAGAAATACAAATGTTAATATTTTAATCTGTGTTTGAGAGCTTTGAAGCTTGAGCTTAATGAAATTTTTTAAGCATAGATTCTTTTAATGTAAAATAAAAGCTCAATATTACTGAGCTTTTTAAGAACAAAATAAAAGCTTGAGCTTTTGTTGTAAGTCGAGCTTCGTTAATACAAAAAAAAAAAAAAAAAAAAAAAAAATGAAAATAAATAAGAAAAAACAAAAACTTACATCTCTCTTCTTTTTGACGACATAATTAGCTCCAGCATTATTATCCCAAAACTCTTGTCCATCGCTTTTATAACGCACGCAAAATTCAATCTGTCTCGATTTAGTTTCAGCAGTAGGTAGCGTAACACGAAAACGAAATGTATCATACATATTACGAACAGCATGTTGACTAGCTAATCCAGGTTGTTCAACGTACGTGCAATCAACGTCTTCATAACTACGCCAATTGTCAAACGTAACACGTATCGTTACCTCTTTATCGTAAGCTATATTTTTAACTTTAGTCGTGCCAATTAAACAACCTTCAGATTCTCGTACTATTACATTTTCCAGACTGACTGAATTTTTGTCGAGTTTTGTACGGAAGGCTAAATAATCGCTTGCTGGTTGTACGAAACATGGCTCCCATGGTATTGATTCAAGTTTTGTTGAACTGTCGATTGTGTCTTCGTTGCTACCATTTGTACCTTGGCTCACTAGGCTACCGTCGAGATTACGGAATACACCACCTCGCGCTAGACTTGCTACGTAGGCGCTTGTCCATAATGGTGGCATGTTACTTGGCTCTGACATTACTCGTACCTGTAACAGATTAATAGAGAATACCGAATTTTCTTTTTAGTTGAATATATTTTTTTATTGCTGAATAATGTTGTGTATGAATATATTGGTATTATCTATCTGGATGACGTTTGGACTAAAAATATATGTAATAAACATACATAATAAAGTCATAAATTTCACCGGACGAATTAATATTCTTTTATCACTAATAAGGCGATAGAAAAAAAGAATAAAACTCTTGCTTCTCTGATAATAATAAATTACGCCCATGTGCCATACTTTCAAGTTAAAAAGAAAAAGTTTAAAGGAAGTAAGTCGTTGAAAGTTTTCTTTTTTTAATTTAAATAGCTTTTAATGTTCTAACAATAAAGTTGTTACTTCAATTTATGTGATAATTAAAAAATGTAAAAGATAAGAGAGCTTGCAAGCTCGACAGCTTTTAAAAAATTATTCTACTTAATAGGATTATAAAATGAGTAGTTATTAAGAAGACGACGTAATACTGATATTTTTAAATAATCGAATGAAGTGATACTTTTAATTAAAGGAAATTGTTCATTAAACATAATTTAACCAAAGGAATGATTTAAAATAAAAGCTTTGCAATCATACAGAGCAATAACATCTAGGGCACTACGATTGACGTTTGCATCTAAGAAAATCGTAATGTTTTCTTTTAAATTTAGGTACATATATCGATAATTTAAATAATATTTCAGCGACTACTTTATCCCTTCACTCATAAATATTCATAAAACTTTACGCGTTATATCAGCCTTTTCATATTTATCATTATAGCAAGAAAGAAATTTATGTTTCCTCGTTTTCCTTGCTACTCTCTTACATATATGTTTACACGTAAGCATAAATATATGTGATTATAAATTGTCTATATACTTGATATAGCAATGGAAATCAATTACTCGCGCAAATGAGGACAAAAAAAGCTCGGTATTCGAAAATGAGCTTTTTAAGCAATGCTTATATACACGTTTGTACTTTGTTAATTTGTATTCAATGGTAAAGTTTTGTTTTTTGTTTACAAGTAAAGTTTTTGTGTTAAAAAAATACAATGTATTGTGATGAGTTTGAGTGTGAATAAACATACGGAAATGCAGCTAAGAATAAAATTTTAATAAATGGTTAACAGCACTTGTGGTATTTATTAACGTAGGTGTGACGTTATTGCTTCTATTTTTATCGTAAATTGAAATTTGCTTATATGTAACTGTAATTTTCATTCTAGAGAGTAAGTAGCTATTTTTAGATAAAGGTAATCTTTTGATCAGATATAAAGTCAATATACAAATTTAAAAATATTTAAAATTATTTAATTTTTATCTATCATTTAAAATAATATTTAAATTAATGCAAAATAAATTTCTGTCACTATTTCCGTACTTTATAATAATCAAAGCGATAAATAAGGTATCGCAATAAAGTAGACTATAATTAAAGCGATATCCAATTATAAAAATTCAAGTTACATATATACAATATGCCAAGGGACCCTCGATTCTTAAAATCACATTACTCGAGCAATTAAATTTCCCGGGTATCTCATAAAATTATAACTTGCACAAAAAGAGTCAAGCGATAAAAGAAATATTCACACCAAAAGTACCGATACTAACAACAAATTATACTTTTTTTTTCCTAATTTCACAATTTATCCCAGATTTAACTGCATCAATGTTTTATATAAAATCATCAGTCACTTACCCTAAATTAAACATAAAGAAAAAAGAAAGAAAAATGTAAATTTACCTGAGTAAGCGGCCGTCCACGATCGTCCGCAAAAACAACCTTTTTTTTGTTTCTTTTGTTGTTCGCAGCATCGCTGCTGCCTTTTAACAAGCTCACTAGTTGCAATGAACCCGTAGCCAGACATGGCCTGATTTGTGGTGGTACAGACCTGTTGGCTATTGGAGGCGTCGTAACCATCAGTGAGCTGTAAAGTAGAGATCCGTATACTGGGGGACTGTGTCCCAACAGAAGCTCCGACGGTATTGCTATGGAACACATCTAGATCTGTAACAAAAAAAAAAAAAAAAATAGTTTGTAAGTTATAAGTTTCTGTGTTTGTTATTTGATATTTAATTGAGTTACTTAGATTACTTGTATATTGTGGGGAGGAGAAAATGTGTATTATAAATTTTTACTTATTAGAGATTGTAAAGTGATGTTTATTTTTGATTTTTTTTGTTTATTTTGTTTTAATATCTATAAATAGTAATTTGTATATAAAATGCTAGATTGAGAATACGATGACATTTTTCATTCATTAACCGCAATTGGTTTATATACTTGCCAATTGCAAAATCTCAACCGCAAAACCAGCAATACAGTGTATCATGGCTTGCTTCGTGTCATTATTGAAAAAAAAGAAGTATCAATCTATAAAATCGCAATTGTTAAATTTTTTTCATAAAATATTTTAGTTGTTCATATACTTTCATAATGATTGTTCAAATTGATAATTAACATAAAAGTAGCCAAAATGAGTAGACATAAATTTTCAAGGCTTTTTTAATATATGATCTTTTGTTTTAAAGAGAAGAAGAGAGAAAGAAAGAGAGGGAGGATTCATTCATTATGGTAAAATATACTTGATGAATAGAACGAGCGAATGAATCAATGAGGCGTGTAATTTGTTGTCGTTATATATATGTATGTTAGACGACGATCACTTTAATTCCTTCTTTTCAGCGACCCTATTCAAAGTTACCGAGCGTAGCGAGAGCTGTTACGTTGAGCGTATGGGTATATAAATTATAAGAATGGCTTTTGTTTTTGTTAAAGATAAAATAAAAGAAAAATTTTTTATATGATAATTTGGAATTTAAATAATTTAATTATTGTTATTGTTTGAAATTTTGCAAATATGCAATTCAGCTAAGCTAATGGAATAAATTGTAAGAAAACAAAAAAATGTGATCTTAAAAAAAAAATCAAACTGTCTGATCACTTGACAAACAACAAGTCAATAACATTTTTCATAACTTTTCCAAAACTTTCCATCACTCGTTACTGGTGTGACATCAAGAAATTGATTAGCCAATGGCGCCATTGTTTTTCAGATATGCTAATCTTTATTCTTTTTTTCTTTTTTTTTTATTTATCTTAATAAAATTGGATAACGCGGGCATTTTGTGATTTGTTTGACACACAGTAAATCTAATTTTTGCTCGGATATCTTATCGGAGAAAAAAAAAAGGACATATGTGTGAAATGACACGTTTGAATTGATAAACGTTTATACTTGACATAATACGATTAATAAAATCGGCATAATAGAAACCAGAAAAATTAATAAAAATTAAAATTTATTTTTAATAAACTCATAAACAAATTCTTAACATTTTTACATATGAGAATGAATACGAGAAGTTTAAGAATCACGTGTAAACAGAAAGTCAGTAAACAGACGCAAATCTTCAAAAATATCGACTAACATGTCACTCTTGTTATCCTTATCCTCAAAAGCTTTTTAAAATTTGTCCAATTCAGCAGGACAGCAATTTCTTTCAAAAAAATTATCTCTCGATACACTACCAACTACTACTTATCAATTTTCATAAATATACAAGTAGTTACGAAAAATATACATATACAAGCATTACATGCTTATTTTGCCGGAATGTTGTTATGAAATCAAAGAAATAAATAAAAAAAAAAATATCATTCACGTGCAGTGTTTTAAATTGAATAATAACAAGAGTGTAAGAGAGACAGGGAACAGGAAATAAACAAACGATTATAAAGCAGAGCTTGCAAAATCACTTATCTTGTGTGAATGGGAAATCGCGTAGCGTAAAAGAGAAAGAGTATGAAAACATGTGTTATATGAATATTTGTATACACGTAAATGAGAAAGTTTACTGTTTACAATTAATTCAGCCAGAGTTTGACATTTATAAATCTAACATTTGGAAAATTTCATAAAGATGATTTTGAAAAAAAAAGAAGCTTTTAAATTATGTAATTTAAAGAAGTTCATGAAAGCGGGTTATCAAATCGGTTATGTCGCGACTGTAACAGATGTAATCTGGACTTGGTAAGAAAAAAAATTTTGTATTTTGATCTATTGATACATCAGGCTGTCATCGTTAATGTGTTACCGAATAAGACAGATTTTCCATGACATCCTTTTTTTTTTCTTCTCTTTCTTCGATCGTTTAATCAAATATAAACGACCTTATTTTCTTAAAAGCTTTTAATTAGGTAACATAAGATAAGACTACTCACAAAGTTTTATATATAGATTTGCTTATTTTATTAGACATTATGATAATAAATAACTGAATAAATTACGTAAAATCTTTATACTTTTAAACAAAAATTAATTTTCTCTATTTAGCATCATGTATGTATGATAAAACAAAGCTTATCGCTCGTGTATTCATGTATAATCAAAAATACTTTCTCCAGTCAATAAGGCTATCTTTATCATTCATTCAACATTCAAAATAACCTGTGTAGATACAGGGTCAAAAACAAAAATCAATCCATGTGAGCTTGCAAGCTCAATTCCATTATATATCGTTTATGTCACGTGACACGTGGTTTTCATTAAAATTTGATATTGTACGCAAGGTCTTATAGTAGTTTTTATAGCTTAAGACGACGAGATAACAAAAAATTTATAAACATGTATGATCAGCAACATTATATACTTGCATGGCGTATGTATATAGATAAGACACGCGACGCCGGCGGTATATATGCCGGCGCTTGAGATAAAAGCGAGAGAGATCGAACATGTACAAGGCTCTCTCTCCCGGGGTGGATGCACCGATGTTCTCTCGTGTGAGTTTATATTTATTGATAAAAAAACTAAAGATTTCTTTCTCGTGTGTTTCCCAGAGCTTTTTTTTCCCTCTTTTTTTATTGAGTTTATGCGCGTGTTTTATTGGTTAATAGTTTCATGAGGATAGTTGAATGAATCTGTGTGTTTGATTGATGGAAGTTGGTGCAATTTGAATTTTGAGAATTGCAATGATTTTTTTTTTATTTGTATGTGTGAAGGTTGGATGTTGGGTTTTTATCTTATGTAATATTCGAATAAAAGTTCTTGCCAAAATATTAAGTCGAGTATGTATATGATAAATTTTCTCTTCCTCAAATAATTGGCAATAAATTAATAGCATGCTAATAATTTTTGGCAGTAACTATTAACTTTAATACATATCACTATATATATAGTCAACATATAACTCACACATTTATTTAACGAGTCAAAAAAAAAAAAAAAGGAAAAATATTATCAAATAATACAACAATATAAAAGCCGATTAATTTGTAATATACCGTGTGACTTAATAACATGAATTTTCTCGATAATCCGGAAGTAGAACAAAACAATTATCAAGCTATGACAATTTATAATACCCACACGCTTCGTGCATTATTAATCGACCAAAACAAGCTTTGATAAAACTCAGATATACATATATATGCTTATTATTATTATTATTTATAATGAAATGAAATATGTGTTGAATAAAAAGGAAATGAAAAAAAATTTAAATGATAAAAGAGGGGGAGGCCCTGGTATCAGGGAATATGTATATATATAAGACCTTGCAATATTGACACGAGTGAATCACGTGAAATACAAATTCTTCAAGTCGCTCTCGAAAGATCTTGAAGGAAGGAAGGAGAAGTTTCTCGTATGTTCATATAAATATATGAGTGCAAGCTTTATACTATATGCGCTAGTTACGAGTACAATCGATTACAAATAAATATTCCGATTGCATTAATTAATACAATAGACTGATGATATGTATATAATGTGAAAGAAAGATCGATATATATACAATGTGAACTATATGTATGTATATGTATATGTGAATGGCACTAATCCAATAAGCACGTGAGTTCAAAAAGTATTAAAGGTTGTTTAGGAGATCATTCAAAATTAAATTGTATAACTATTGTTGTATGTAATTTAATTTGTTTATTATATCCTTTGTATTTATTTAAAATATGAAATAAAAGTTTTGAAACGATCTAGAATAATGTAGATTGGATAGTATTAAAATTTTTTTAAAAAATTATAAGATTGTGATAATAATCAATAATCGATTCATCAATTATACGTTAAGTCAATAAGAAAGTAGAAAAAAAAGCTCGCGATTAACAATACCAAATACGTAAAACGCGTCATTGTAATTCCATTAGATTTCAAGTCCGTCGACTTTCTCGAACTTGGCCAATTTTACCGATTTCGCAATGGCTCTTTCATCTACCGCATGCGCATAGATCCTTTTAACGCCATCTTTCCCAAAAAAAGCTCTAAAAAGCTCATCCCAACACACAACACATAAAAATACACTTTATCATTCAGACACTATCACCAATATACTAAGTATAATCCATTAAAAAAAATCTACCTTTTTTTAAAAAATCGCACCTCAGCAGTTAAAAAAAAAACTTCAAAAAATATGTACAAGTGTGTAGTCAGCAAAAACTTGCGGGCGACTGAGCTTGCGCGCTTACCGTCAAAATCACACAGCGCGAAAAACAATCCACCGGAGGGGTGTGCTGCTATATTTAGTAAACGAGGCAGCATCGCAGCTTTGGCGGCTATGTCTACGTGAGCAAACTCGCGCGCGCGCGTGAGTTTTGTGACGTGCAAAAAGGAGTCAAGTGAGAGAAGGGGTTGGGTATAGGCTGTTTTATATATATGTAGTATGTATGTGAGAGTGGGATGTTTATTTGTTTCTACAAGGCGGCTTTGACTCTATATATTTCAATTGCGCTTGGTAACACGTTGGCGTTAAGATGATTGTTATTTTTGTTCTCTACCTGTCAATCCTGAACTACACTTTCAATCTCTCTGTCAGATTATTTTGCAAGACTTTTTTTCGTTGTTGCTATATACTGCTGTTGGGTGAGCTTGCAAGCTTTTCTTTGCTGGTTTTCCGCTTGGCACCGAGTACCCCTTTCGAGAAATATAAATCGCGCGCAGATTTTATAAATGGACTATGCGGATTTGAATGATGAGATGTAGAGAGAATTGAGAGGAGGTTGATTTTTGAGGTAGGGGAGAAAGACTGATGAATTAGGTAATTTTACTCTTACGTTTATGGCTGCGTCATGTTTCGGTCAACAGGAGATTTTATAAACTGTTTTATTATTCGTTTTGTGTATATAACGACGATGATGTGGTGAGAGGTAAATATGACGATGTGTGGTTGAAAGTCAAATCGATGAATTTAGGTCACTATTCTTTTTTTGCAAAACAAATTGATAATGGTCAATATTTTTGGATTGCAGTTTTAGTGTTTGAATATATGGGTTATAGTAAAATATTCAATGTGCTTTCAAAACGAATCTTTAACGATTCGTTTATTAATAAAAAAAAAATTTATTGGTCCTGCCTTGGTGACTACGTGACTTTATAAATTTTTGACTTTATTTGTCTCTCCTTGGAACCGTTGCTATACGGACGTACCAATGATCGTTCAGTAAAATCAAACTCAATTAAATAAGTCGTCGACGTCTCTCTATTTCTTTCTCTTTCTTTCTTGTTCTCGAGGGAGTGATTTCTGTCGCGCGAGTTTATATGTCACGAGACTCAATAATCAACGTCTATACGTGTATGTATATAGCGGTGTAGACAACTGTCAATGTCATGTTTGATTTCGTACTTTGTAATTCGTCGAGCATTTTATTCTCAATCAAATAATAATTTCCTTTTTGACCGTCAACGATATTTTTTAATTTATTTTTTTTGTTTTTTTTTAGTGAAGGTTTTAAGAAAGAGTATTAATTTTATTAAGAATAAATTAAATGGTAAATTTATAATATTGACGTATATAAACGAGAGAAATAAAAATAAACATTTAAAAATAGAAAAGTTTATATTATCAAGATAATTTATTACTTGACTGTTTAATCTTAATATCAGTAAAACTTAAGAATAAATAGAAAAGTGCAAACATCTCACATGAAATAGAAATTCTACAAATAAATCATATCCTTGACAAACTCAGTAAATAAAAATTGAAAAAAAAATTTACAAAACTATATATATTTGCAAGTCAAGGTTTTAGACGCAAATCAAATAAATTCATATCCTAGCTTTTAGCAGTAATACATGAAAAAAATAAAAATTTCCTCTTTTTAAACACTCACATATGTAACCGCAAACACCTACTCCTTCACTATAAACACCTACTCCTTCACTATATTCACTTGTTTCTTCAGTCACAAAAACTCCAAATAAAATATTATATCTATACTCTTCTCAAAATATATATATATATATATTCAAATCTAAAATCTCACTTATCACACAAGACTATCTATAATCTTTCTTAAAAAATACACCCAACACCGCACGTGAATATAAGTAATAACCAAACTCCTCTTCAATTTAAAAACTTAAAATATATAAATTCACAAATCGCACAAAAAACTTAAAATATATAAATTCACAAATCGCACAAAATTAATCAATTTCCAATCACTCCGTAAATTTCTCAGCTCTCAATGATGCGTCCGTCGTCAAAGCGAGCTTTCGGTCATTTGAGCGAGCTCGCCGGTCGAGAAGTGCTCTTTGCGCGCAGCCACACTCACTCACTCACTCTCTTTCACTCTCTCGGGCCAGCAGCATAAGATGAGAAAAGTAGGGTCGCGCTATCTGTAACGAAGGAGCTGGCGTGATGCTTCTCGTTCCCCTCTTCTTTTTCTTCTTCCCCTCTCTTTACCACCAACGAGAAACTACGGTATCTCTCTCTCTTTTTTTTTATACATCCCTTCTCTTTCCTTATTCTTCTTATTCTCTTTTTTTGATTTTGTTTTATACATTTTTCCGGCTTGTGCTCTTTTATCCGACTTTTTGTTTTTTTCGTATTAAATTGCTTTTATTTTCGTTGCAGTGTATGCTTGCTTTCGCGTTTTATGTGTTTTCTTTTTACCGGTCTTTTTCGTTTTATCTGCTTTCTCTTTTATTTTTTTTTCTTTGCCTTGTGGATGACCCGTTAATTTAAGCTCTTGCTAAAAATATTTAAAGTGTACGACTTTGATTTTGTTGAGTTGTCGTATAGATGATCTTAAAATATATAATGATGCTTAGTGTGTGTGAGAGCTTTTTTATAAAAATATGTGTACGTGGACTGTTCTTTGATATTGCAATTTTTAACAATTTATGTAATTTTTTAAAGATTTTTTTATAGATTGATATTATATATTCATAAAAATTTATAAATTGCAGCTATGCAAAAAGCTTGCATGTATACCTAAATTGTAAATATTTTATGGACTTTCAAATACAGTCCATTAGCACAGTCTTCCCTAGAATTCACACTTTTTTTATAGCAAACTAAGAAATAAAATGAAAAAAAAAAGAAGAAAAGAAAGATACACAAAGCAGTAAAAAAAAAAACAAACGGACTATCTCTAAAGCTCAATGTATTTAAGGGTGTTTTATCTACTATGACGCGCGTGTATGTGTACTGGACTCGATGACAAATAAAAGTATTAACAAGCCAAGATGTCAAATTGAAATAAACAGAATTTTATCGTATTGAATTGTCAAAGTAAGATATATATATGTGCAAGTAAAACAAAATGCCAATTTCTTTTTTTTGATTGCACCTAAGCATATTCATTCGAACAACATCTCGTTATGATTTAAGATACCGTTTGATATTTTATCTCGTATTCAATCTGTATATATGATATATTTTCAAGCTGCTTGTATTTTTTTAATTATTTTATTTTATGATAATTTATATAGCTAATAGAAGTGATTCGTTATTTATAATCAAAAGAATTTTGCTAAAGCCTTTATGGACTTGTTATCTAATTTATCTGAATAAATTCGTAAAATAGACTATTTCTTTAAAAAAACGTTTTACAACGTATGGTAAAATGTAACGAGGCGTTTAATTCTGTTATCAGATGTATACCGCTGGCGCTAAAAGTAAAAAAAAAAAAAGAAAGACTTACGCAATTAAGAAAATATCACATACGTACACATATATATACATATCTGTGCTACTTGATTTTTGGTCATTTAACCCTGACCTTGACAGCTTATATTTAAAAGTGATTAATGATATGTATAGGCTTGTTTTTATAACACTGGAGCTTAAATATGGTATTTATTTTTTTTTACGAGTGATCTTTTTTTCAGAACTTTCTCGATCGTTTATTTTAATCTTTATATGCTAATTTATTTTATTGAATAGATAATTTTTAAATTATTTTGTAAAGCAAAAATTAACCGAAATGTTTCACGTAGATTATTTTTCTATTCTTACAATATCAAATTCAATTGCATATGAAAAATAATTCATGCAAAATAATACACCAGACAACACCTACAATTTTCGTAAGCTCTCAAATTAAATCTAACGTTTGAAATTAAAAATGCATATCGATCATCAAAGAAAAATATACCGCATGGAAAATTTTAAAACACACTTTAGATAAAATCTACAATCCATTCATCTCTCATATCTTACGTATATATACTATAGTATCAATTGCTGATATTATCTAACGATCAATTGATTATTGGTCTTTTAAGTATATATATCAACAACCTGTATAAAAGATATAAAAGCTTAAGAGTTTACTTTAATACAACCAAGAATATATGTATATACCAAAGAAAGAATATAAACTTATATATAGACTAGAGAAGTTTATATAGAGGCGCTAGATAAAGAGTGTCGACGATGTCATTGACACAAATAATACGTTCTTATATGTTGGCTATTTTTATGCTTGACTTTATTTATTTATTTAGTTTTTTTTTTATTTTTGTAAATTGGAACAAAAATTTTTAAGCTTATTATGAACTTATTTGTTGGTATTAGAAGGTATTATTTTTGTGTGATGAAAATATCATTTTATTATATATAGATAATTTCCGACTTGTGATGTCTTGAGCTTCCACGTGTTCTTGTTATAAATATATAAGTGGAGATCAAATGTCGGTATGCGTCTTAATGCACACTGAAATCGCATAGAGCAATAGCATTAATTAAAATTATTTTTTTTTTATATTTTTAAATTTAAAATTTTTTTTTCCTCAAAGTCCTTTTTTATCTTACATCATGAGATTAGGAAGCTGTATGTTATATCAATCGATATAAAAATCGAAAATTAATCAATCGATATTTTTTGAAAAATCGAACGATATCACGTTCACTTAATTACATAAGTCGAACGATATCACGTTCACTTAATTACATAAGCCTTAGTGAAACATTGTTTAAAACACGTGCACACATAGGTTATTAGACTTTATATATTATTATGTATCATCTGCGGTTTTTCTCTTGATTAATCATCAACGCCTAATATACGACGTTAAGGTATTCCGTCGTAGTAAAATAAAATAGTCAAACGATATATTTCCATATTTAATTGATCTAATGATCATTCATTTATCCCATCCAAAAATATATATCAATAAATCAAATTTTTAATTTTTCCAATAAAAATTGTTCTCCATCATATTATAAACGTCATCAAACTGGCGCCTAAGCTTTTATTATAGCGATGCTATCGAAATCTCCACGTGTTATACTTTAAAACAAAAATCTACTTAGATAAGTTATACGGCGTGAAAAAAAAATTCTTCGTTGGCAACAAGACAGCCAATAAAAGACTGTGAGTATATAAAAGTCCTCGTGACATATTTGAAGGTCGGAACTTTGCCAGACGATCGGCAATTTTATGTGTGTGGTAGTGGTAGTGGTGGGGGTGTTCTTCTTCTACTGGTGTGGTATGTTTAAGATTTTATTTTTGGCTAGAGTTATATGTATATTTGGCTTTTAGAAATACGGAAATGACTTTTTCATTTATTTACTACAATTGTGGTAAGGAGATAACGACTTTTTTTTTGTTAATAAAAGTACCTTTTTTTGATAAATAATTATTCAAAAAAGGCCTTGAGATATTTTAAAAAATCTGTCTGAGTGCAGATATAAGATATAGTCGTGCGAAACAATTGTTTAAAAAAAAAAAAGAGAAAAAGAAAGAAATAAAAAAGGTTATTGTTGCGCCTTGATACAATCGTTATATTTATCTGATAAGCGAAGACGCATCTGATTTA
>JAPYZE010000788.1:0-59859 GCA_030522805.1 Leptomastidea abnormis
CTCGCGTACGCGTACGTGTACGCGTACGCGCTCGCTCGCTCGTTTCACGGGTTAACTCGCCATATACGGCGCGCCTAAAGAAGTTTCACTTCAAAAAAAAAAACTCCTTTCATTACGAAATCGATCGAGCTATTCTCGATTATAGAAGTAGTAGGAGAAGCTTGAAAGTAGCAAACAAACGAATTAATTAAACGACCCAAGGATAGTAGCAGTACTACTACTACTAGCGAAGGTATAGGACACAAATTAAGTGGAGCAGAGACTAGACTCGCGCAAGAAAGTCAGATGCTATGAGAACACACGTACACACATACACATACACATACACCCCGATGTAAACCAACTTGCCGCAAAGGTGGTTGGAGTTGAGTAGAGTAGTATGGAAGAAGAGAAGAGAGAGTAAGAGAGAGAGAGAGAGAGAGACATACAACGGGTGTGGCCAAGAGAAAATTGAATTAACCGAACGTGTAGGTATACTACGTCGCGGTATATATATATATATATATATATATATATATATATATATATATATATATATATAGTTTACGCGCGACCTCTTGTGCTTGCTGCATACCTTGTCTTTACCATCCGCGAAATACGTATATGTATTCTGTTGTGTCTGTGTTAGAAGTAGGTTTGCTTTGTCTATGGTGTACTTGGCTTATATGTGAATACCAGACAAAGTAGATACCTTCGGTAACTTGTATTTGAAGTAATGTTAAGGATAGGGTATGTGTCTTTTATTTTTGGTTGTTGTATATTTTTGATGTAATGAGGTTTATTTTTAAATTTAGGATGGGTAAGTTTTATTATTTACCTTTTGTATCTGTAATTATGTTATATTGTTTGGTGAACAATAAACAATAAATGACAAGAAATATTATTTTAATTATAGTTTGTATCGTAAATAAATTTTATTTGTATTTATTTTGTATATTGCTTATTAAAACAATTAAAGACTAAAATTTACCTTATTTTAAAATTTATTAAAATAATTATATAACGACGTAGTAAAATAATTTTTTAAATATTATTATGTTTCATTTTTTTTTAATTAAAATTACATTACGTTGTGTTAATAATGGAAAAGATGGAACGAGAAGGTTTCATAAAATTTTACTAATTAAATAATAAAGAGTCATTGTTATTCATAAAATTAATTAAATGAAGTTCTATAAAATTTTTCACTATATAATTTTATAATGCGTTTATCGAATTTGCTCGTTTTAAACAAATGAATTTTCAATGCTGTTTTGTTGGACAGTAAAATTTGTAAATATTAAATATTTATGTTGAAAGCTTTAAAAGCAATACTTTTTGAAAATATTTTATCGAGAAAAAAAATAATTACTACATTATTTATTTTTATATCATACTTAATAAATTTTTAAATATTGAATTCAAATCTATGAAAAAGAAAAAATTTTCACGTTCGCATTAGATCAGTTAATCTTTTAACCCTTTAATTATTTCCGTAAAATGTATTTTCTAGCCAAAATCCATAGTAACATATATTCGTCCGCAAGAACGCAAAAAAAAAATTTTTTATTGACCATTATACTTTCATTTCGACATTTTTACGACTCTCAATGCCAACATAGTGACGCTATTTTGCACCTCACTTTTTAAACCCGCATGTTTTGCCTTTTATAGAGCAGTTTGCAGTTTGAAACTAAAAGACGGTCCCGATTACTCTCCAGCCTCTCTATTACGATTTTTCCTGTTGTTTTTTTTTTTTTTTTCGTTCGCGCTTTTAACTCGCTTCAGAAGTTGCTTTTATTTTTTCCCTTTTTTTTTCTTTTGTTATTTTTTTTGTTTTCATGCGAGCGTATTTTTTCACGTGATAGGCCAAATTCGATGAGTGAAAGGGGTTTCCGGTACTGCAGCTACTCTCCTCTGTTGATTTTGCTTTATTCACTGATATTTTTGTTTTTTATTTTTCTGCTTTTCAAATGTCAATAAAGTGTCATTTTTTTCTAAAATAAGTTTAGTAAATGTTACTTAAAGGTCAGGTAAATATTAAAATAGAATTTAAAAAAAGACAGTAATTTTTAAACTATTAATTAAAAAATTTTATGCTAGCCATTTATCTCAAAAAATTGCCTTGAAATTAAAAATAATTCAAGCACTTAAAATTTACAAAATAATTATGACAAATTATGAAAAAATTAGTTCAGATAAATCTCAACTAAATTTTTTTTTTAATATATAGGTCAATTAATAATTTTGCGAAAAAAATTCTCTAACATTTATTTTAACATTTACTTAATCTTAACAAATACACAGTAGTAAAGTCCGAGTTTAGTCAGACCATATTTTATTATCATTTCCAGATTTTCTTTTTTACGTAATATTATTGCACACCAACATAATTTTTAATAATGATATTAATTAGTTTTCTAAAATTAATCAACTATACCTCACGATTTTTCAATTATTACACATAACCTTGTATAAACATAGAAAAATTACATAAAAAAGGCAATACAACGCAATCGCTAATCAAACTCACCAGAGCAACCACAAGCCCAGCTTGAACTTATTACCACCAACCGAGCAAGCCAACCAACCAGCAACAAATCCCTCTTCGTATCCCCACAAATCCATGAGCGCAAAAGTACCTTATCCAACGCAAGTAAAAGAAAAAAAAATAAAGCAACGCGTGCGCACGTATGGGTGGCAAGATAACAGGCAATTACTGGAAACTGTCGCTGACGCTTTCTTTTCTATATATCCAAGACTTGCGTCCGACAGACGTATTTGATAAACGATAAAGTACCAAAGCCCAGTTTCCGGAAAAGGTGGAGGTCACTCGTGAAAGGTAATTTTACCTTCCCCACTTGTGCGCACGAGCTTATTTTTTTTTTTTACCTTGAAAGGACCACTTTAATGTTGAAGGTAGAAGAGATCAACTAAATGAAGGCTTTGAGCCCTTTTGGCAAATATGCTCGTAATCAAATGATGCTCTTGAGTTTAATTGGCAGTTTTTATAGGATACTGAGCCATTTAACTGAATATATATATTTTTTTACTAGTTCTCGTTTTTCCGATGAAAGGTAAACTTTTACGATCTCTGGTTATAATCCTGACTTTTAAAATTTCACCGTTTTTAACGACTCGCTCTCTTTCTCGTTCAATACCTCGTTCACAGCTTTAAGGAGTAATTTGGAAAATTTAATGTTACTCAAGTGAAATAAAAACAATAATGCACTTCTGTGTAAGCGAGAAAGTATAGCACCTATCAATAGCTGGAAAGTATATTGAACGAAGTTTGAATTTTGATGGTTGTAAAGTCAAGTCTGTTTGCAAAAAAAAAAAGAAAAAAATCTTATGTATTGAACGTGGTTGGATTGCTGATTTTTTAAAGAATGTTGGACTTGAATTTATAGTTATTTTTAAATCAAATGTAGAAAAAATAAAATGATATGAAAATATTTGAAGAAGTATTTGATGGTTTTAAAATTATGATAATATAACTTATTGATCTTTTTAATAATTTGAGTTATTTGATTCTTTGTTAAATAGAGTGTAAAAGTAAACTAAATGTGTCGTAAAGATTTTAATGTACAAGACCAGTTTTTAAAAAAAAATTAAAATCCTGTACGATCAATCATATGAAGTTCTATTAAAGCTTTTTGCTTTCTTCTTCTGATGAATTGCAGAAAAAAAAGAAAAAAAAGAAATAGATGTAGGTATTGATACTATCGATTTGTTTCAATTAAGCTGGTTTAATATAACACATGTACCTATTTATTAATTAATAAATGAAGTATCAAGTAAAAAAACTACATTTTTAAAAATATTTTTAATTAAAAAAAATAAAAAAAAATACAGATGCTTTTTTTACAATAAACTAAACCTTGAAAAAAAGAAAAGTCTTCCATTTGAAAGGAAGGTTTATATATATTTTATTATGGGACACTGTAATACACGTACATTTACTAAGAATTAGGTCAAGTAGGACTTATTCTCGTCCAGTTATTACCTTTCGCGCACGCAGTCGCGATATTTTTCATTCCAAAAATAATATCAACCATAGAATAGAAAAATTTTCAAAAAAAAAAAGAAAAAAATTTCATAACTACGTAATATTTCATATCCAACACAAAATATTAATGTCACAATGAATAAACTTCCAGCATTTCACTTTTAACCTATTTATAAAATATAGTACAAGATTCAACTACAACCTATATTTTACATACAAAACACATCATTTAATTCACATCCAAAAAAAAAAACATATCTCCCTCTACAATTTCACTTCATTTTTTATTGTTTCGATTCAAAAAAAAATTTTTAAAAGCTCTAAAACCTTTTTTTTTTCGTAACACCTGCCACACATTTCACAACACTCCGCCGTCAGTCTGTCACTTCCAATTTTTTTTTTTAAATTTTCTACCAACTTAAAACGACTTTTTACTCTCAAATCCTAAGCATCCACGTAATCGCCGCCTTGAAAAAAAAAAAGATCACGAGCCTAAATCGGTTGTCACGGCCGTAGAAGGCTTAGAGCAAGTGAAACAAAAAGTGTATAAGAAGGGGAAAGTCTGCCTCAGCAGCCCGGCCAGAGAAAGAGATATATAGTAAGGCAGTAGATGTTATATAGTTTAGTAGGAGGCTATAGCTAGCTGGTACAGCGTAGAGTAGCGTAGTGTAGTGTGCGGTGCTAGCTGGGAAATGGCTGCCACCTGTAGCTATTGATCGGGAGGGCGAAGCCGAGTGTATTTTCCGCCCGGCACGTCCCTCTCTGCTTCTCTTCTCTCTCTCTCTCTCTCTCTCTTTTACTCTCTTTCATCCCCCCCCCCCCACACACACACACACACATATACACACGACATCTTTCTCCATTTCAGCGTGACGCTATAAACGCTTCTTCTCTCTCTTTCTTTTTATCTCCTATCTCATTCTAGCTTACTCTCCCTTCTCCCTCCTTTATTTATTTCTCCTACTATTTCTCTCTCCCTCTCTTTTTCATTTCACTTGATAGTAAGTAGACGACAGTAGCGATGCGTGCCTTGGATGCTACTGACACTAGACTCGATTTCTTTTTTTTCTCTCTCTCTCTCTCTCTCTCTCTCTCTCTCTCTCTGCTTTTATATTTATTTTCTCGAGTCAGTGAAGCTACTGTAGCTGATATTTTGTTCAGGTGTGCGTTTGTCAAGTGAATGACAACTCGACCATCACTTGATATTGAATGTCCAGTCGGATTTTTATAAGCTTTATATTATGAATGAGTTTGTTTTGAAAATTGCAATGTGACGTTAATACACTGTGAAAGCTACTTTGAAATATTAGTTTGGTGAGATATGAAATGAATGTTTAGTTTGATAGAAATACAATTTTAAAAAAGATAATCATGATGGTATTATAACAAGATTATTATTTTTTTATTCTTGAATAACTTACTTAAATAAGGTAAAATATTAGTTAAAAAGTTAAATGCAAAATTAATAATAATTATAATTAATTAAATAGTAATTATAACATTAACGAAAAGTTAGAGTCATAAAAAATTATCGTAACAAATTTTATGGGAATTCCCATAAAAAATATCTATATTTCATAAAATAAAAAAAACACAAAAAAAATCTACAAGTCTTAGATGACACGAGCAACGCAATATTAAAAAAATCCGCTTATCAATAATAGACTAATGAAGCCAGTGTTGAATTTACCCTCGTCTCTCTTTCTTTTCTTCGATACGATAAGTAAAAATTTTCTCTCACAAGTGAGAAAGAAAGTTAAGTCAAAATCGAAATTATTAAAGGGGAACGTGTGAAATGTCAGTCATATGAGAGAATCAAAAGCAAGTCATGGAAAACGATAATCACTTTATAGTTACATACAACGTTACTTCTCGTATTTCATTCGAAATTCAATCGATGTTCAAGAATCAAGTTTTACTACTAGTACTGGTAGTTTGTTATTGTAGCAATGAAATCACAGAGCAATTAGTTTAGACTATATACGTTAACGTCAAGTAGAGAGAGAAAATGTAAAAAAATTAGAGCAGACGATCTTACGAGAAAGGCACTTTGGTAGAAGCGGTCAAACGGAAGGGAGGCTTATATACTCGAGGCTTGTATAGTACTATAGGTATAAATGGGGGGGATGCTCAAGGCTCTATGTACAGTTCATGCCTTTACAGGAACGCCCATGGCATTAATGCCCTTACTATTACTAATATTACTACTATTACTATCAAGGCGGGTTGATGTTATAATGCTGAGGGAGTTTAATGTTATAGAAGCTGAGCTAACGGAATATAATGAAAAATATATATTCAGAGCTTATGTTGTGGTTCTTATGTTGATTTATCATTTAGTTTCGTAATTAGCAGGATTAGTTAGTTTTATGTAGATTTACTTGAAAATTAATATTTTTTATTAATTATTTTCTTTTTTTTTTATGTATTTTTAAACGAGTATTTTATTTTAGTAATTTATTGATGTATTATTTTTATGTATTTATGTAAAAATAATAAAATGGTATTTTTATTTATGAGGGTAAAAAAAAATAGAATTTATTTATTAAATACGATATAATTTAAATAAAATATAATACTTGGACAAATTGAACATATAAAATTACCATTAATAAGGTTATTCTACAAAAAAAAATTTTTTTTTATTATAAGCTCAATAGAGTCTTGAAAAAAAAGTAAGAGAAAGCTATTGTGATAGAACTCAATACATTTTTTTCCTGAGTAAGCAAACCAAATATATTTAACGATAAAAGCAGCAAATACCAGAAAAGCATGTACCCAAGATGAAACAGAAAAGAAAATTCACAAAGACAGATCTATACACTGGTATCTCTTACAAGAGTAGAATTTTCCATTTTTGAAAATTTTTTCTCTTTTGTATTACACTATTTCAAAAAACCTTCTAACAAAATGTAGAAAAATTTTTATTTCAATTCTAAATTCTACAACATATTCCATTTCACAAAATATAAATCCAACAAAAAAAAATCTTTTCTCTATTTTTCAACAAAAACCAAAAAAAAAAAAGAAAAAACTCAATTGAGCGTCAATTAGCAAGCTCCAAAATCAAGAACAAACCTTTTAATTCAGTGTCCACTCGAGCGGTCGGTACTACTCCTTTCTGAATGAGAGCATCCCTCCCAAGAGCATTTACGCTTCTCTATATACGACGGTCTAATTAGACTAATTATTCCTGATGCAAGCGAATAATTAGCGGCTTTCCCTCCCTCCTCCTCCTCCATGTGCCACACCCGGGATACCGTGTTGCTTCTGTTGTGACGAGCTTACACGACATGTGGTTGCGAAAAAAAGGCGTGGATAATCTCATGTTTCTTTTTTACTGACGTACTTTTAGAGTTTTTTTTAATAAATTTTTTTTTTATTAGATATTTTTGTAGAAAATGCATTACAGGCTTTTTAGAAATTACTTTAAGTATAGTTACTTTTAAGCCTTTTCTTTTAACAATTTTTTTTTCTTAATTTATTTTTATAAATTACATTTGTATCTTTAGTATTTTCTTCCTAACAAGAAACGTAATTAGATTTTTTCGAAAAAAAAGACAACGTTACAGTTAATGCCGTTAAGACAGTTTTCCGCTCGTAGTTTTCTAATTTGTATAATAAATCAGAAGACAACCGAGCCAGAGAACGAAATTCAATGAAGAAGAGAAAAGCCGGAAAACAACTACATTAAACTTGCCGCATAAAACGATAAAATCCTTTCTCTGAAAGCTCATCGAGATAAATTCCACTTTGAGAAATATTTAAGTAAAACGTGAAATTTGTCCCCTTGATCTTCGTATAGAATTTTCGTATCATATAAACACAAATCCTCTTAGCCCATCATCATCATCTAAAAGAAAAGAATTCCAAAAGGGCAAAAGCTTGCGTGCAAGCTCCCCTTTCCTCCTGAAACTCGAAACGCGAAGAAAAAAATTGAGCAAAAAAAAGAAAAGCCTCGGGAAAAGATCAGAGCTGAGAAGGAAAATAGACAAGAGTTTCCGCAGACGTGGTCGAGAAAATGGTAGTGGGAGTACCAAGCGCTCTAAATAATTCCAAAAGCCAAAGCCGATCCCCTCCCGGGAGCGAGAGAGCTTTTTTTTACCTTCTCCTCGTTTTTCCGCTCATCGCAAGCTTCGAAGAGAAAAAGAGAGAGAGAGAGTTGGAGTTTTAATAAGAGCCGACCAGCCTCGGGGTACATCCCTTCGCTTTTTGCCTTACCGTAGTTTCACATCTCATTCCTAGGAAGGAGATTCCCGCAGGGCCGCTTCCTGCCAAAGCTCACGGTACCCCAGCCGAAGCTGCTTGCAAAGCTTTTTCTTTTCTTTCTTTTTTTTTGCCGTCGACGTTCTTCTTCGGCTGCCTGCTGACTTTCTCTTTATTTATGAAAGTGCTTGCGTAAATAATCAAGGCGCAATAAGCGTGGAAAAAAAGTTTTGTTTTTTTTTTCGTACTGAGGCTTGATTTGAAAATAAAAAGTTGGTAAGCTTGCAATTGTATACATAAAGCTTGGAATTAAAGCAAAAAAAAAAAAAAATAACAAAACTGTGAAAACGAGCTCTCTTTTGTCTTTTTCTTTGTTGGAATTGTAAATTATAGTCTTGTGTAATCCTGTGTGACGAGAGCAAAAACGTAACAGGACGTGAGCTCAAAAGCTACAAATGAATTTTAACGACTAAGCTACATGAATAATCGTAAGCTTATATTAATGAGATAAACATTGATCTTGAGGTGTTAAAAAAAATTCGTATAAAAAATGTATGCTCAAAGCTATGATATGTAACTTCATACATATCTTAACTATATATTGCAAGCACAAAATAACAGTGTTGTTTAAGCTCATTAAATCATCTGAAATTATTAATATTCATAGCTTTGTTTTTAGCTGCATTTTTTGAAGGGAGAAACGGCGGTTGGGGAGGGGTCTCCAAATAAATAAGATAAGCGTACTTAGCATATGACTTTCTCGTTTGACCTTTAGCTCATTAATATTCATTTAATTTGAACAATTATTGTCGTTAAAAAGGCCAAGCTCAAGTTAACTCTCTGGACTTTTCATTTTTAATCGCACTTTCGATACTTCAAATAACCTGACACCTATAATCAAAAATATCACCGAATCAGAGAAGAGCTGACTATCAAAAAGTTTGCTATTTTTCTTGAATTCGCGCTATGCACTCTGTCTTTCCCTTTGAAATGATAGTCCTAGTCATTGAAAAGCCGACGATCTTGTCGCCTACCTTCCGTTCTACGATGCCACCAGGCAAGCTCAAGGTTCTGAAAATATACGCGAGTCTCGGCGACCCGTTGAATTTTTTAAAAGGCCCCAGTCAAGACTTTTTTTTAAGCTAATGATTTTTGCCTTGCCAGTGAGTACCGCGTTGTTTTGAAATATGACCGAGGACAAACTCGAATGCTTGTTTGATCTTGAATTTTTTTTTTAGCTGTTTTGACTGAATTGCTGGCTTTGACAATTAAAGCTTTTAATTTTTATTTTTTATTCGGTTAGAGATGTTGCTTTTATTAGAAAAATAAATTTATTAAAGACAATAAGAGACGTGAATTCTTTTTTTATTGGTTGACGAGAAAATGTCTATCTACAATTGTAGAAGAGGAAAATTCTCTTGTTGGACAAGAGAAAATAATAGAAAAAATATGTTTTCTAACAAAAAAATGTGTGCTATTGTATTGTTACAATAAAATAAAGAAATTCCACAGAAAAAAAAAATTCTTGCGTTTGTTGTATTTTAGATAAAAACCAAACTATAACATACACGTATAACTTCCCAAGGGAAATATCTTTCGGACAAAAGAAATAAAAATTGTGTATTTTTTAATATTCAGCCTTTTTCTTACTCTTTCTTTTTCTAAAAAACTATTTAACGCAAACTATAAAAAATTCACAAAAATAATTTTTCCTTTCCAAAAAAAAAATTTAAAAAATATCCATAATCTTACATTACATCAACATTTCTCTCTAATATTTTAATTGAATAACCCAAAACGCAACATTTTATCACGTTATAAATTGAATCTCCCTCTCCCTCACATAAAGCACGCCAATTTTCATCAATTTACCACGCTCTAACGCGTCCAGTAAGAAAAAAAGCTTACACAGACCAAAAAATCCCAGTGTCGTAAATATACCAAATAGAGTCGAGTCAAGAAAAAGAAAAAAAAAGAGTAACAGTAAAACCCATTTGGTACATAATACAACTTACAGACTACTTCTTACTCTTTCACCAATGCCCTTAAGGCACGAAAGCTGAGCTTTCGAATGACCAAGTCGCCATACAACGTCGTCGTCGTCCCCTCCTATCCCCCCCTTCAACCCATATTCGTTACGTATAGTCGCCCACGACATCGTGCACGAGCTACTTTTAGCCCGGACATATACACACACATATATACACATATACTCTTTTACACACGCGCGTAACTGGTCTCGAAAGCTCGTTTTTCAAAGGTATAACGCCCCCGTTGTGCGAATCCGACGCCAAAGGCGTCATTGCCAACGTGTGTTCAGACAGAAAGTTAGGAGCAAGGGAAGCAACTCGACTCCCGTTACGTCGCCGGCTGTTTGTCATTTTTATAGGCCCGTCGTAATAAGTCAGGGTCGATCCCGATAAGGACTATATACTCTCTCTCTTACTCTTTCTCTACGAAGAATATAATACTGTGCTTGCAAGCTCTATACTGTGTATCGATCGTTATCCTGGGACCATCCGTTCGAGCATATAGCGTAGCGAGCGTGAAGGAATCTAAAAGGCCAGAGAGGGAGAGTTTTAACGATATTTTACGGTGTTTCCATTTTTAATGGCTCTGAGTAAAATACGCTGCCCCCTCGCCCTACCTTATTCTTCTATAAAAGCTCAAGGCTTCTGTAAAAGGACTGGACTATGATTGTTATGTTTTTTTATTCTTTAGCAATTTGTAACGGTATTTTGTCTTGAGAATAATAAATAATGTGATTTTTGTTATAAAATTGGAATGGTATTGGATATGTTATAATCTTTGTGAGATTTAAAAAGGATTGAACTATTGTTGAGTATATATCGATATAAGCTTACTCATCGTCTAAAACTTGCAACGTCGTTGAAGTTAAGTTTCGTATAGTAGCTGAAAGTCCGAGAATTGTAAGTTTTGCGCGTTGAAGAAAAGTTTATCGTTGAACTAAGGGGAGAAAGGGGGTATGACGGTAAAGTGAGTAAAATCGAAAAAATGTCAGTAGAGTTTTCTTCAAGTCTTTGAGATGTGTCAGAGAAAAAGAGTAAGGTTGCGTGATTAACGAGCGCTTAAGAGATGATGATTATGATGATGATTTGTGATGCAGTTTGGTAGTTTGTGATGATTAATTCGTGAAGAAAAGTTTGATTTTGATTTAATTTTATTTTATTTTTTTTTTTAGTAAATAAAATGAAAATTGGAGTATGTTTCATATTATGGTAGTAAAGTTTGGATAAAAGATTTTAAGAGCTGCTTGATATTTTTAGAGTGTAAAAAGTTTGAGAAATAAAATGTTGAAATACATTTTTCAAAAGTAATGTTAGAAACTAAAGTACATTTTTCTTAGTATCACTTACATGAAAGTCACCATACTTTCATTTTTCAATGTATATAAAAAAAAAAGCTAAGTATTACAAGAGCTTTTAAAGCAAGCTTTTTTTGTGTCTAGTTTTATAACCCGAACCATCAAACCATAACGTTCTGTCTCTTTCTATTTGCATCATCTTTTTACAAAATTCTTAAATTAATCTTGACTATCCATCAACCACTTTCAACACATGTAAAACATATTAGCGTAGTAACAAAGTTCGCGTGCAAGTAGAATTACGTCTTTGTTAAAACTCACTTCTTATTCTTCGTGCAAAAGCTATTCTTGTAATAGAAGCATGAATAGGTACTTGACTGACAGTTTTGTTATATGCTTTTGTTTACTTTTCACTTACACTTTCCTTTACGGATACAGAAAAGAAAGGATGAAAATTGCGAGTTTTAAAATATCTCGTATGACGGTATATCAATTAAAAAGAAATTTTTTTTGTTACTTTTAAATGGAAATGAGTAGGTTGTTTGAAAAAGTAGTTTTAACTTTATATATGTCATTTGCAAGTAAGATAATATTCAGTTCGACTTTTTCTTTGACGTATATTAAAAAAAAAAAAAAAAAATCACTATTCATTTTAATCAAAAGATAGTTCAAATTTTTTTTTTCCAATAAAACTTTCACGTCACATCACACTAAAAAATAACGATTACCAAAAAATCACTCAATAAAAAAAACCTTTCCCTTCTCCCACACCCAAAAATAAAAAAAATTCTCAAATCCTCCCTTCAACAACAAAAAAAATCTCTCACTTCAAAAAATATAATACCAAGGACGACGACAACGAGAACGACGACATCGATTCGCTAGAACAAGCACACACAAGAAAGCAATCGTTGCTCACTCATCCATAACAACAAAAAAAAAAAAGAAGAAAAAAAAGCAAGAAAGGCTAACGTACGCCCGACCAAGCGAGAATAAGAGATATAACCCTATATAGCCTCGCGTGTCCTGTACACCATTGGCGTGTGAAATCCAGTCAGTCTGGACAACGAATAGTTATATACATATATACATTGAAGGACGTTCGTTCGTGAGTGTCCGGGGATGCTGATGCTGACCGAGCTGCTCTCGGGACATACATTTTTGTCCGATCGATGTAGCCACAGGTGTCCGAAAGTATTGGCCAAACTAACACTTACACATACTCACATACACACACTAGAGAAAAAGAGAATTCTATACTCACTCTCTTTCTACTTTTTTTTTATAGAAGTAGTCTTATCACGCTTCGTCCTCATACCTATACTACCTGGCAGACTGTCGTTTCTTCTAAAGATCGATTATTTATCAAAAAGCTTGAAAGCTGAGTAGTAGTATTACTACTGGTGCAAATGGTAAATTAGCTATATTGGTTGTATACTATACTCTGACAAACCTAATAAATAATTAAGCAGCTTAAGAATCCGATATTGCTCTGGGTATAATGTGGTATATACACAGAAGCTAGTGGGATTCGGTGTATAGGGGATTGGCTTTAGTTGAGCATTTAATGCAAATTTCGTTGGTAATTCTTGTTTTGCGGATGTTTAAGTAGATCTTGTATATTGGTATTACCAACTGATTATTTGCTTAATTCAATGTCATGTGTTTACATTATTATACAAAAATTAATACTACATTTATGTAATTAACATACATTATTATTTTTTTATTCACGAATACTCTAATAAAAAATTCTAATAAAGAAATTTTTTCATCAAACAAATTTACTCATAATTTTAGATAACTTGTCTAAATAACTACACTAAGACATTAGTTTTATCTCACGTCATCAAATGTGCATATTTAACAGCTGCACTATACATACACACGCGCGCGCGCGCATATACACATTCATCAAAATTTACCTAGTACTCAAGTAAAGCAGTACATCTTCTATGCACTCTACCTTTTCTACAAGAAAAGCAGTTATATATGTATGTGTATGTGTGTATACTCTAAAATCATAATTTTCATCCAACGAAACTTATACCTCCAAGACTCATAAATTCACTTGCTTTTAGAGCTTAAGTTTATATATAGATATGTTTATAGAAAAGGAGAAGGATATACATATAATAAATTGTATGAGCGAGGAGAATATAGTAGTAGTAGCAGCTGCTGCTACTACTGTTGGTAATATTGTGCAGCTTGTGCGATTAGTGTTCACACATTAAATTTTAGTCTTGCGAATCAAGATGATGATATAATTTATAAACTGCTATTAAGAGATTCGATGATGTGGTAAATTGTATATATATTTTATTTTGTGTATAATGTAAGGATTATGTGCTATATAGAAATGTTAAGTTTAACTCTTATATGATACAACGAATGACAAAATCAAATCGCAGTTAAATGTCAAAGCGTCAAGTAGATATATACTTCTACTAATTATGAAATTCCTGTTACTGTTAAACTATAAATCAAGTACTAGATTATGCTTTGAAATTTGTGCTATTTGAATAGATAAGATAATTATTGTAGGATTTCCAAAGAGGAGTAATTATAGTTTTGATGATGAGAAATTGAAAGAATTGAAGAGCTTTGATTTTGAGCTTTTGATGTGCTTTACATGTACCTATATGGCTTTGTGAATATAATTTTAGAGAGAGAGAGAGAGAGAGAGAGAGAGAGAGAGAGAGAGAGAGAGAGAGAGAGGATATTGTAATGTGCTTGAATGCAATGGATTTTAGTTTATAGGGATTGAAATTAATTGTTAAATAGTATACTAAATTTCTGATTTCATATTGTTCTAATTTTGTAATTAGTTGGATGTATTAGTAATACTTAATATGTAATAACTAAATAATAAATATAAAGTATTGTGGATATCAATTATGATATTTCTTTACACTACAAAAAAATAATAACAGAAGATAAGTATAATACTAAAAAAATATATAAAAATATAAAATCATTAATATCAAAAGCTTCAAAATAACAAAGCTTTAATCCCATATAAGCCTCATCATTCATTACTCATATATATCAATATATAACTATATACCACCCTATAACTCTCATTCAAGTCAATCAACCATTTCATATCCACATCCTTGACAGCTCATACCACCCCTATAAATTCACCACACCATATCCACAAAATAAAATAAAAAATAAAAAAAGAAAATCAAACAAACCCAACTTTCCAAAAAAAAAAAGTCCAACCCTCCAAAATTCTCTACTCCCCTTCCAAAAAACCAAGCAACCGCGCATGGCAAAGTATGTACTATAGGTATATACTCCCCCTTTTATCCATCTCACTTTCTCCCCCAAGTAACGCGCGTGCTGCTATACGAAGTAGAGTTAGAAAGAGACCTGGTAAAAGCAAACACTATGCGCATGCGCATTACGTTCTACATCGAACGCGCAGAGGGAGAGAGTAAAGATGTTAAGGGGGTAGAAAAGAGACGGAAGTGGGTCAACGGGTGACCCTGTCACGGTAACCCTCGGTATACACCGGTAGCTCTCTCTTTCTCTCTATCGCGACTCTCGGCCGTGACAGCACTAATTTCTCCGTGGCCCCCTCCTAATACTAAAATCAAGCCCTTAGCTTCATATAAAATCGTATGACTTTGGTGGACACGTGGATGTGTTTACTGGATATACTAGAAAATATAGTTTGTAAGATCGTAAGCAACAAAGTGGATATTTATTTCTTTTATAGACCCTTGAACTATAAGGATTTTGATAAAACCGACACTCAAGATATGACCCTTACTTCTTCTTAAGATCGAGTCGTTGGATAACAAAGAGCTTTTTTTTCTGCTTCGATGTATCGGTGAGAGAAAGACTGGATATTTTTTTTATTGGTACTTACGAGCACAATCTGACAGAAAATTTCATGTCTGACCAATTTGTCTCAATTTATTTACGAGATAAATGGATTGAGAGTAGGTATAGTATATACCGAGTATCTGTATATTATGAGGACGAAAATTAAATAAGGATAATTTTATCAAAATATAATTATCAAACTTTGTAATTTTATTTAAAATCCATACTACTGTTTAACAATAGTTATTTCTTGTTAAATCACGTAAAACAAGATACAATTAGAAATAACAATTATTTATCATAGAAAGCAACAACAAGTATTAAAATCATCATTAGTTATATGTATATCAACCATAAACTAACGAATTCTCCAAACGCCCATTAATTCTAAAACATTTAATAGCATTGAACACAAAGCAGTTACTCCCCCCCCCCCCTCACAAAATAGCTCTTTAAAAAAGAAAGCTAAGCACCGTAAAAAATTTTTAAAGTCCCTGATAGGCCATCGCTTAAAAAAAAAAAAATCTTTACTGCTATTACACTACAAGCTTGGCTAATAATTCACTGTCTAGTGAAATGGTAGAGCTTTACAGACTATATGTACATCTATATTTAGATGGATATATACAGGAAAAGGGCTTGTCAAGTTAAATTTTCAAACGATATGCCAGTATTAACCAAAGATAAAAAGCTCTCTTTTTTTCTTTCTAAACTTACAGGATTTTGGTCACAAAATAAAAAAAAAAAAGAAAGGAATCAAGGTCCAGAAGGGAAAAAGCTCATGAAATTATAAAAAAAAGAAAAAAGAAAAGTCGATTAATACCTCGTGCATGTTTTGGTTTTCTCTAAAAAACCCTTGACACACATACACATACTAGTTACGAGGAAAAGCTATACTCCACAAAAGAGTGGATAATCGTCGTCTACCTCTACTACCTTCCCCTCCATCCCCTCGTTTTCTTGTACACGGTAATTACGCTCACGCTTAGACTGAAGTAGTAAATACTAGGCGTCGAGCCTAAGTCTCAACCCACCCATTCTCTTCTACTATAGCGAAACAATAGCCAGCAGTTATCGCATTTTCCGTATAGGTCTCGTATGTATGTATGTATGTATATAATATAAGCTGAGTGAGAGCTTTTCCAAACTACCAGTATATACCAAAATTCCTTGATACCTTGTTGTACACAAGGATATATAGAGAACAAAAGAGGAATTTTCAAGTTGTATAGTCACCTTGATTACTTTTACTTTCTGACACGTGTGTTTCTCTTTTTTTTTCTTGGTAGGTAAAGGGTTAAAATTCTAAGGTATATCTATTTTAAATGTTCTGATGGTTGTAAATCCAACTGAGATCCTTTACTACTGCTACTACTGCGTCTTTATTTTTTCTGTGATCTATACTATATATAAGTGTATTTGTTTTTAAAACCACCACTCTATTTCGATCCCTCGTGTACTGTAACCACCTTTTTTTTCATTCATTCTAACCCTGGTTTTACTTCCTTGGCTCGCTTTCGGTTACGCCGCGATAGAATAAATATTTGACGAGCACGACGAGACTTTCGAGTCGTACAAATATTTGTCGTACTCTAGGAGGAAAAAGGACGAAGAGAGAGAGGAGCAATTTTTTTTTATCTTTCTTTTTTCTTATTTATAGTTAGTTTTATGTCTCTGTCTTTTTATTTTGTGGTGATGATAAACAAGATGAAATTAAGAATTTTTGAGAATTAAGTGCAAGATGGTGAGGATTTACATTTTGAATGATTTATTATTTTATGGCTGAGTTTTATAGTGGTAAGAATAGATTTTAATAATAGTGATGAGTAAGATTTTAAGAAAATAAGAAAGAGTGATTGATTATTATTTGACAGCTTGTTTTTTTATAGATTTTTTTTTTTTTAAGTTAAACATGAATTTTGGTTGGTTAATATGTGGTAGAGACATAATTTAAATGCGTTCGATAAATTTCAATTTATTTAATTACTTGGCTAACCTTTAGTAAATACATAAAATTTATAAGATAAAAGCAGGGTAGTACGCGTATACTATTTTTCGAGCTTTTTATTCAATGATGCAAAAAGAAAAAAAGCTCTTCTCTCGTTTAATTAATTAAATAAAACGCGATACGAAATATAAGCTTACAGACTAAAACAAAAGAATCAAATAAAAACAATAGATCCTATTAACAAAACAGCGAATACTTTCAATAGTTTAATACTCGAATTGGTCAGTGAGCAGCACTACAATTGTTTGAATTTTTAATTCGCACATTACTCAAGCGTGCAAAAAACGATCAAAATAACAAAATCCAAAGCTGATATAAATCAGCAACGAGCTTTTAGAAAGTATAGGTAGAAAAGAGATATGGTGGAGAGTAAGGATTGAAAACTTGGTGTGGGTTGAGCTTTACGCGAATAATTAAAAACATCTCAAGGGGGGTTAAGGAACAACCTTTCAACAACATTCATTTTATTCTTTCTTTTTTTTTTTGCATTTTCTATTGCACTAACTCGGCGTAGTCATTTTTTTTTTCTTTCTCGTCATTCCAAACCTGCTTACTTCAGCAAAAAAGAGCTTGCGAAAATTTAAGTTCCTTTTTAACGTTCCTTTAATTTCCGTACGACTAAACTCACTTTGCTTCCTTTTCTTTTTTTTCTTTTCACTACACTTGCAAATTTGTGAACTTTGTGTGTATATTTGAACGTCTCTGTAGTAAATTTTGTCAGTTTGTTTTATTTTTTTGTAATTTAGTTTCTTTAATTTACATTAACGAATGTCGTTTCTTTTAGTAAATATTTAATCAACAAGTATAAAAAAAGTAAAAGATGCTACTGTGGAATTTAAAGAAATTCATTAATTTAGACAATTTTTTACTAACTTTTTTTTGAGATTAAGAGTAATTTTAAATCATGGTTCAACGATCAAAAAATATTTTAAAAATTGTTATTTTCCTAACGCAAATAAAAATTTTTAAAAAAATGAAAAAGTACATATTCACAAAACGAATAACAATTTTTTTACACTGCCATGAATGTTATTAAAAAACCATAACAACGTTATCCTTCCCCCAACTTGATCTACAAAAAGCAATGTCGTTATTAAAAAAGAGAGAAAAAGAACGTAGTATGTACACGTGAAAAAAAAGCTCGCGTTAGATTGATTTGACGCCGCTCCTCCCAAGCATAGTTTACGTCAACGCGTTGGTAACCCGAGATGCAAAACTAAAAAAAAAATAAAGTTTATAAAGCAAGTATAGTCCCCGAGTCGCGTGTGCAATATATAGTCATCTTTCCACGCCCATATATACGCAGCAGCAGCAGCCAGCGACATAAATAATCGGCCGATAAACGAGTCTCGACACGCTATATACCCTCTTTCTTCTCTCCTGATCGTATTGCTAGCTTTACACATACACGCATACACCTGTTCCTTCTTGTTATGTGTATATATATATATAACGGTATGTGAGATCTGACGTAGAATGATCGACGAAGCCGATAAAACGTCTCGCGTATAGTGTAAAAGCCGCGCCCTGATAAGTTTTGCTCTTTTGTTTTGCTACCAAACAATTATTTCCTCTTGTTATGGATGATAAAAAGGATTTTAGAATAAAATGTAAGCTCTAGGCTTTTATATGATGTTAAGTTTTAGAATATATTGAGGATATGTCGTTTATATCTGACTTGAATAAACGTTCAATTTTTTTTCTTTCGTAGGTTGTGGTACACATGAATGAATCGACGTTATCTACTGAAAATTGTAACTGTATGGGATTCATGGATTATGAAAAGAGGAATGATAAAGCTTATTGCATTATGTATGGATTTACGCATGTCATCGGATAGACGTCAGCAAAATAAAAAAAAAGGTTATGAAAAAAAAGCTTGCAAGCTCGTAATGACAAACTCATCAAAATTGAAAAATCGTCGTTCTTTTGAATGTAAGCATCATAAGATATTTCTATGAAAATAATATGTGGACTTACAAGTATGAAAAAAATATATGTATAAAGCTTGTAGTATCAAAATAGATCAAGCTGTGCTTTTTTTCTACTTGCAAGCTTACTCATGAAATTTGATGTTTCTTTCTTAAAGAATATATATTCAACATCGATCAATCATTTTGCATCAAAGCTCACTCGGATCTTTCTCTTATATCAAAAGCGACAAAATATTTTCCGGTGTGCTTGCTTTCTTTTTTTTTTCTTATACAACACACATGCTTTGAAGAAAAAAACTGCGAAACTTTATCGTTTTAAAAATGGAAAGTTCAAGCTCGATCCAAAAGCGATTTTGATTTATGAGGTTAGTGTAGTGGATTCTAAGAATTCGATTTGAGAAAAATGCTTATTTTAATAGGACGCATTCACAATATGAATGGACTTTGATTATATTTTTTTTTTTTTTGAGTGGGAGGAATGGAAGGAGGGTTAAAGGAAAAATGGATTGTAGTATTGATTTGATTTTATGATATATTAAAACCGATTTATATAGTTTTTTTTTTTTTACGAAATATTTTTGTAATATTTGGCTTTGAATATATTCATCTCAAATGTAACATACAATATGTGATTTATATGACGTAATATATGTAGTTATAAACATAAAATATGTAAAATATTATAAATTTTAACATAAGTACGAAAATATCATTTGAGCATACACATACGTCAGCACACATGAGCGAGGATATATATGCAAATCGCTAATGCATCATATCAGAGTTTATATATGTTTCTGTTTCAAGCAATATATCCAAAGATGTTTACTTTATGAACCGTGACATTCCGCTTATGAGTTCCGTCATTGGGCTTAATAAGACCAGCATATCAAATCGAATATCAAAATATTTCTCCATAATATTATGTTTACATGAATTTTGATTTATTACCTTGAGATATAAATAAATTGTGTTTTTTTTTCTCCAAATGACGAGTCAAATTCGTTTATCTTTTTTTTTTTATATTTTGTGACGTTTATAACGCTTACGTATTCATGAAAATAAAAGAAGAGAAATAAGAAAATAATCAAGTATTTTAGGGCAATAAAATAATGTGACTGTGAGGTGAGAAAGAGAAATAAAAAAAAAATTGTTCAAAAACTACCTTACGAGAGAGAGAAGGTTAGCTTCTCTCGTAGTAGACGAACCACTTTATTCCTTGTCGCAAAGGGACAAGAAAAACCCGCGAGCTATCGCTTAATAGTCATGAGAGTCAAGAAAAAGAAAAAGACTTTTTGAGATGGTAGATTAAAGATTTATTAATGAGATAGAAACCGTCTGGGACGTTGAGGGGTAGCTTAGACTTGTAAATATAAAGGAAATACGTTTTATTTTATCTTACATTAGATGTTCAAATTTTTTTTATGTAAATGTATTTGTTTTTGAAAAATATTTATTTAAATGTGTTAATAATAATTTTTTATTATAGTTAAAGGAGCTAAAGTTTTTTTGTTTTATGAAAAAATGTTAAAATGTCTGATATAACACGGACCGTTACTACTTTTTTTATATCTTTATAAATAAAAGAAAATTATGACTAATTTAATATTAATATAATTTCACACTACTTGTAAGCCTACTCAATATTAAAGCTGCTTATAATAGTCATTCATAACAAATTTAATTGCCACACAATTACCTCTCTTCAAACGCTAATTGAATTAAATAATCGATTTCCACAAACAAACATACCAAATTCTTTTCACTGTGAAATTCATATTGATTCGTTAAAAAAATAAGTAAATTTATAGAGTTATTAATTCAAATACCCAAACAAACGAGTTATTTCACAAAACAAACGATCACTCGCTTCATTTCCTCACTTTAACACACAGTGATAAATATATATATATATATAAATATTCTATAAAAAAATTTTTCCGCGAAAAATATTTCGAGTCATAAAAGAACAAATAACAGACAAATATTTACGCGTGAATGACGACTATTTTGATCGGACTACTGAACTCGACATTCAACATTGCTATAGAGATAGAGACATATGTGCGTTGGATTGTTCCTATGTATTTCTGTGAATTTAAAACCCACTTGTGTGTTGTGACAAAGAGAAATATTGCTAAATAACTTTATGTCTCTAGCTTTACACTCGTTTGTAAAATGAAACTGAATTTTTTTGAATCGTTAGTACTGATGGATATTGCGATATTTGCAAGTGATAATAAATAAAAGCTTTTACACTTTCTATGATTTGTAGTTTTTTTTTTATTTTTTAATAACGCAAATGTACATATTCATTTGTTATTTTTTTTAAATTTAATTTTGAATAAATTAACATTATTATGTTGATAATTTTCATTTTAAATTCAACTTTATAAATTATTTCAATTTTAATACTTAGAAATATCATTATCATTTAAATCAATTTATAATAACGTAAAATTAATTATATTATCTTCAATTATCCAGAATTATAAAGTGATTTTTCATTTAGATTTAAAAATGTCTCTCTTTCCTGAGTTTTCGTTCAAACAAAATTTATCTCATTTTACAAATCCTCGTTTACCCACAGTCTATTTATTTTAAATTAAGCGTGCAAATTGCAATAGCAAAACATGACCTAAACTTTCGATCGTTAGCAACCCATTTTCCCAAACCTGTATACATACATCTATATATTTTTTTTTTAAAATGTTATGCAAATTTGACAAACTAAACTTATATACGCAAAACCACAATATTTCAAAAAATCTCCAACATTTTTTCATATTTTTCTTTTTTCCAAACTAAAATATTCACAAAATACAACATTACTATTCATAAACCAAACTCTAAACATTAAAAAAAAAAAAAAGAAAAAAAAATCAAAACTCAAGGAAAACACAAGCAACCCTCGAGCCCTTATTCAAATACCCATCCTGTGGCATTCCTTGAGCTTACTCAATCTTCCTCTATTCAAGTAAAAAGTATAGACGCACGTATACTTATACATGCACGTGCTGTTACACCAAAAAAAAAAAAAAAAAATATCTCTGTGGTTAGGAGGGTAGGTAAAGAGAATAGAGAGAGGGTACACGCGCATACACAAGCATATATATCTACAGCGAGCCCCTCGGGCGCAGTCAATCTTAATATTTGCTAAAGTTCCGTCCGTGCACACTCGCTTGCTTGCATATATAGATGAAACCTCTATGAGACCAGAGAGAGAGAGAGAGAGAGAACAGAGAGAAAAGTTTTCGTAGTCGGAGCTATATCCCTTGTTTATATCTCGTTTTTACTCAGGACACGCCTTTTAAAAACCACTTTAAAGGGGGGGGGGGGGAGAAGGAATATTTTTCTTTTTTTTTAAAGCTCGAGATGCGCTTCGCCCTATACTACTGGTACTGGATGTGTGTCTTTACTTTTTTTTATTTTTTGATGCTGCGACTAAAGTTTAGTTTGGATACGTGATGAGCTTTGAAAGAGCTGCTATGATTTTTGGCTTATGTAGGTGAGCTTGCAAGTATGTACCTTTGGAGTTGGGTCAATTTTTTTTTTTTTAATATTTTAATATTCTTTTTTTAGAAGGAAAAAAAAGTCGTTATGATATGCTATAATTTTCGTTTCAAACTTTTATATATTCAAGGTAATGCAAAATTAATTTAAACATTTCGACTTTGTAAAATGTGAACAAGCTTAAAATTTTTTATTTTTTTCAACTCCGTATGTTACTTTTTAATAAAGCAGATCTTTATTTTATTAACTGGAGATGGACGTTTTTATAATTTAATTAATTGCTCGGTAGAAATAAGTTATTAAAAATGTATTAATTTTTTTTCTTCTAAAATTGAAAGATAAAATTTTCATAAATATAAAATATGATATTATACATTTAATCTGAATAGACGTCATAAAATTGTTTGAAAAATTTGAAATTAATTTACATTTAAATAAATTTATACAATAATTTATTAAACTAATGCAAACAATAAATAATTAAAAGATAATGTAATTTATCAACAATATTATAAATTTATATTATATAAAATTTACAGTTGAATAGTCTTTTATTACATTTGACAATAATATTATACGAGCAATCATTAACTGGAATAAATTTTAATGAATTCGACGAAAATTCAATCAATTTATCGTATTATATATCGAGTAAAGCATATATCAAAAGTGATTTAAGTAGGCATTTTCATTAGATAAAACGAATTTTCATTTATCTATCGTAAATAAATTAATGATAATTCATGGTAATATCACTGTAGAATCACATAATACCCCATTTGATTTTTTTTTACTGGTTATAACATAAAAACATAAAATGAAAAAAATAACACATTAAAATCAACGTTTTAATCGACCCAACATTAAATTCAATCGAAGAACATTTATTTTTATTTCGTTTCATTGGTATCAAGCATAATACGCATTAAAATGAAAATTAATTTGATGAAGGTCAAATCGATTAAACTCCATACATTCGAATAAAACCCATACTCTTCAAATAAAAAAAAAAAAATAAACAAAAAAAAGATTCCAAAATTTTTTTATCATAAAATCACAGTATCCCTTTAAAGTCTCTCCTATCTAAAGACCTTGATTATACAATCGAAAGGTATATACCCCCTATACCTAATTTGAATTGGTCATTGAAAGGCAGCAGCAAGGAATTTCACAAGCTAGAATCGCAGCTGCGCCAAATATATGCAGATAGAATTTCCAAGTTGTCGAAACGCCACCAGCTTTCTGTCTCTATCTCACTTTCAAGCACTCTGACGAAAATTGCGCGGCTTACTCAATACACTAGAAAGACCATTTGGTAAGGATTGTTGTATATATAGTATGTCGCTAAACGTGAAACAACGAATTCAATACTGTTTGGAGAGAAACACTTTAGAGAAGGTACCACCAATTCTCGAGGTAAATCATTGATCCGCTTAACGAATTGAATAAAACAATCTGAGATAATGGTATCTGTGATTTTAGTACATCGTATGATTGATTAGAGAAGTAAGTGTGTATCATGTTTATGTTATTTTAATTTTAAGTAATGAATATATATGTAAAGACATGTGTTTTATTTTTTATACATGTCGCTTTTGCTTGGATATATTTTAGACTAGTGTGGGATTATGAAGCGAAGAAATTTTCAACAGGTTTCTTTCTCTCTTTTTCTTTTTTAGCTTGAGTTTCTTAAGCGTCTTGCCTCTTAAGCAGCGCACTTAGACGAAATAAGCTTGAATCCTCAGAAAAAAAGAAGAAGAAAAAAATATAAAAGTGTCTTAGTAGTCTTTCAAGGTAAAATCTGAGGGTTATGTATGTATGTTTTTTTAAAATGACATGCTTATACTACTTGTGAACTTGTGTTACTTTGCATTTAAATTTTAAAGGTTTGTAGATTTAATTTTGTTATTCGCTTGAAAATTTTATTTGAATAGAACTTTGTGATAACGATAATGTTAGCAATAATGTAGTATTAAACAACTTTTCTTTTTTATTTAAAAATAATATAGTTTGTCAATTTATCAATTTAATGTATTCTTTATCATAACAGACTTTTATCACAAAATTTTGTGTAATAACGTTTCAGAACGTTTAAATACGTTAAGCCAATTTTAACAACTACAAAATTCCATAAAAAAAATATTATTTTTAAACAACAATATTACAAAATTTACTTAACTCACTCAGTTTTTCAATTTTTAAATAAAGCGTACATTAAAACTGATATAATATTTTTTTTTTAAATTTTATCAATTTGTTTATAAAAGTAAATCTCAATTTATCTCTCATAAAATAAAACATACATTCACCATATTTCATTTCACAATTTGATCATCAATAAATAAAAAAACAAACATATTAATAAAAAAAAAATAAAAATTTAAACGCCAATAGCAATATTTTTTGCGCATCAGCTGTGTAGGGGTACATATCCGAATCACCAACCTGTTACGTTTAGTCGTAGCCAAGATAGACTTGATTCACTCGTTCGTCGTAGCAGATCGTTTTGATATACTGTACTTGGCTTCTTTTACACTACATAACTTTTCTAAAATCCCACAAAGCTTTTTTTCGTATATGCACAAATATCGCTGCTATATTCCAGAGATTAAGTCCGGCGTAGCTGTTAAAGTGTCCACGCAAGTCCAGCAACGTATATATGCACAAGAAAACGGCACTTTGGCAAACGAACTTTAACAAGAGAGAATAAAAATAAAAAAATAAAAATTAAAAAAAAAAAATATAAAGAGAATATTACAAAGGGGAGGAAAAAAATAGAATAAGTGAAAGAAAGAAGAGCGCGTGCGAAGTATAGGAGAATAGATAGAGAGTAACGAGTGCCACCGGAGGTATAGTGTATTTATATGTATCTTGCGAACGGGCGTGCTGCCCGGCTTGCACTGCCCGGGTCTCTCTCCCGTTTTTCTCTCTTCCTCCCCCCCTCCCCTCCCCCACCATCAGCACTACCACCATCGTCAGAGCGCCGCCACTATACATATACCTACCTCCTATATACTATATATGCGTCGGCGTCGGCGCTGGAGGAGGCTTCACTCCTACCCCGGAGAGCCACCTGACGCTCTCACGCCCGCTACCACCACCACCACCATCCTTACCACCCCCTCCCACGCTCTTTCTCTCTGTCTTTCATCCACCCATCATATATAGCTATCTGTCTTTATTCCACTTGTACTAGTGTAGAGAAAGGAAGAGAGAAAGAGAGAGTGTATGTGTGTGTGTGCCCCTGGCCGTTCGCCCGGCAGCCTCCCCCCTTCTAAAGTGTACACGCACGCGCCTCGCGAAGCTTTCTCTTTCTCTTCTTCGAGGAGGATTTCTCTTTCTTTCATTCTTTTGGTGCTGCTACTATACCGCCGGCGCTCTTTTGTGTTTGTGTATGTATATGTGTGTTACTCGTGCGCGACGAAGAAAAAGTCAGCGTCCGTCCTTTACCCCTTATACTATATGTACTTGGTTTTCATCCTTTGGGTTTAGGTGGTTTTTGATATGATGTGGATGCTTTACTTGAGTTGTTCATTAGCGTTTGATATGAGGACCCAAGGTTTTGTTGAGAGCTTTTTTGAGGTTTGAGGAGCGGTGAAATATGATGGAGAGGTATTTTTTTTTCAGGGGTGGTAATGCAGTTGGTTGTATGGTTTTTTTTTTTATATGAATGAATGTGGTTAAGGAAAGATAAAATGTGTGGATGTGAGTACGCATGAAGTTATATCAAAGTGAAAAATTGAAAACGTGCGTATGAATTTTGTGTTTTGAAGAATTTTTGAAAATACGAGAAAATTTTCAAGATAAAGCTAACGTTTATATTTTACTTGGAAAATTATTTTAGCGTGAAAATGAAAAATTTTTTCGTTTATTAAATAAATAATTTTTGATTGAATTTATTGGTACGTGTTTTACGTGTTTCACATATCTTTTCAAAAATTGATTGTGAATATCTTGGATGTTTTGCAAATCGATAAAGCTATAAATTTCAAATAATATATAGAACATATTCTAATTTTTCAAGAAAATGATATCTGAAAGTTTACTTTGGTAAATGTTGATGAAAAATTATTTTGAAATACATATTTTTAGAAATAATTGAAATAATAGTATAAAGGCTTAGAACTTTTAGAATAAAGAATTCAAAAATATTTTTAGTTTATGCATAGCTTGAACGTATTGTTAAAACATTAAAATAACATTATCTCATTACTTTATTTATATTTTACTTAATACAATTATTTTTACTGGAAAATATACTTCAATATTTTTAATTGAAAATTAACATGAATTACAACACATAAAAAATAAATCTTTTAATAGCTTTTCAATAAAAAAAAAAACACTGTCTGACTAAACTCGGTATTAATCTACTTAAAAATTACGATCTCACATATATCCAATTTAAATTTAATACAGAAAATTAATACAATTATCTCAAAATCTCAATAATATCTAAATTCCATTAATATCCCATCCACAAAAAACCACAACCTAAAACACTCACTATCCCATCATAATAAGCAAATAATAATCCAAACATCCACAAAATCATGATAAACTAAAACATATCCATATCCTCATATCAAAATCCATCTATTTCAAGCTTGCATTCATACCAAATCAGGCCAACAAGTAGCCTCGTTTCTATTTGAATGCACTCATAGTGTGAGCTTGCACGTCTATGTACATATACAAGTGTCCGGTATTTTCAAAAAATCACGTATGCTTTCCCCTCCCCTATCCACTCTCTTCTCTCTATAGCAGCATCCGTTGAATCGCAAGCTTGTCGTTTCTCTCGCCCAACAAAACTCTTGCTGGGCGCGAAAGCTCACGTTAAAAGGGAAGCTTGCGAGGTCGTACATGTCTGTCCTCCATCCTCCTACTATCTTTCTCTCTCTTTATCCCATAGCGCAAACGCCGCAAGCTCCCAGCGCATTTCGAATTCCACGCGCACAGCTCTCGCACTTTCTCCCTTCTCTTTTTCCTCTTCTTCTGTACCCTATGCCTCTCCTATTCTTTTCTTTTTTTTTAAGTTTGTAGTCGACCTGCAGCTTTGTTTTTTCCTGTGCGTTGTACCGCTCGGATGGGCTTCGTCGTCCATCGTATACGTTTTGTTTTTTTTATTTTTCTTTATTTTAGCAAGATCGAACGAGCTTCGATGGACTTTGATTTCCATCGATGCGTACATCGTTTCTCATTTTAAATGACTCTTCTTTATTTCTTTCTTTCTCTCTTTGAAGTTTATATTTTTTTTTTCTCTTTTTTTTGTACCTCTTTTTTCTCGGTCCGTTTGATATTAATGCTAGAAAGGCGAACGTCAAGGGCTGCTTTTAGCAGACTTCTCGATGGCCAATTAACGTGGCACTAAAGTGCTATGGACTCAAACGTGAAATACTAATCATCGTACTTTACTACGATAGCGAGCTTTTTTTTTAAATATTTATAATAACTAATAAAATAATGTAGTACAAATTAATTACAAATTTTTTAAATTAATAAACAGTATATATGATTGTAATCTATCGTACTAATAGTAAAACTAAAAAAAAATAATAGCAATCTAAAGTAAAATCAAATACTACAATAATAAAAAAAAGTTAAAGCCCTCGTCCAAAGTACGTCAGAATTTTTCAAAGCTTTCCTAAAGTACGCATTGTACTGATTAGAACTAACGGACCTTTTAAAAATAGAATAGCCCTAGTTTGTGATTTCGATCTAGCCCGCTTATTTCGATGGAGAAGGGAATGGGGTAGAGGTCCAAAAAAGACCTGTCTCACGGTGAATGCCTGCCTAGTTGGGCGAAGCTTGCAAAAAAAAAAAGAAAAAACAACGGACCGGCTGAAAGCCCTTTTTACCAAACGTCTGGCCAGTTGGTGACCGATATGCCGATGGCAGCATTTATGGTGAGCAAAAATAAAGTGCGAGCTGTTAGATGTAATGGCGAGCTTTTTTGAAAATGACAAACAAATGACATGGCATCTAATAATTTTTTATGTGAGGTTTGTTAAATAATTAAAATCGTTTTATGGAATGAAGCGCTTAAGTTGCAGAAAAAAATAACGTAAAAGCTTCGTTTTTTGAGCTTGCAGAATAAAAGCTTTTTCTGTAGAAAAAAAGTCGCAAAATCTAGAGGTAAAAATTTTCCTGGGATATTTTAAAAAAAGAAACGCAAATATTACATCCCCATTTGTGCATCGGTCGCATATTTTCCAAATTCAAATATTTACTATGAAAAATGCAAACGTATAGATATATATATATATATATATATATATATATATATATATATATCACACTGTCCTGTCATGAGAATCGTAAGCCAACACTTGGGGAAGATAAAAAGTAAAAAAAAAACAGCAAAATTTAACCATCCGGTATTTATTCGACTGCATATAGGAAGCAATTCAAAATCGATAAAAGCTCAAATAGTTCAAAATTTTCAAATAAACCGAAGAGAATCCAAAAAAGCTCTGAAAAAAATCCAAATTTTTTTCAAAGTTTCAAAGCATACAGCAAACCACTATTTTCAAACATTCGATCGTAATCCTAGCAGGGTTGCGTTTTTGTCTCTACGTATATACGTGGGGGAGAGAGAGTCGATCGATATAGCCAACGAAACTTGTTGCCCAGCCTCGCGGCTTAGAGAAGGAAGGAGAGAGAGAAGTCACTTCCAACAGCGAAAGCTTTGCCCGACAACTTTATCGGTGAGCCACAAGCCACTACTATACGTATTCCCCTCTTTTCCCCCTTTTGCCCTCTAGGCAACTTAAACTGACGGATGTAACGGAAAATGTATGTGTACTAACGCCACGGGGAAACCTCCGGATCTTGTGACTTTCTTCTTTCCCCTTCCTTTCAGACAAATTGATTAGAGTAAATTAGTAGGGGTACGTGTATTTGCTCGAATGGATTTGACGGTTTGAATACAATTATCCATGTGGTAATGTGCATAATGCTAAACGAGAATGTTGCTGACATAGTTCTTGGAAATTTAATTTTTATTTCTTTTTTGAATCGAAATGTATTTCGGAAACTTGTAATTAGATGTTTGGTTGAAGGGATATATTGTTACTGACTGGTATTTCCAAGCTTTGGGCTTGAGCTTGCAAGGACTGTTGGGAATTCGTAAATGCAATATTGTTTGTTGTGCGTGTGTGTATGTGTGTGGTAAAGGAGTTCTAATTACTCGTATACCAGAATAGTTCATTACTTTACAATTAAAATAATCAAAAGAAAAAGAAAGAATAAAAAAAAAAAAAGAATAAATAAAGATTTTTGTACAACGTGATTTTCATCGTCGACGTGTTTGCTTGCCTTGACCTGAGATAATAGAGGGGAGAGGGCCCATTATTTTAATTATGGAAATAATCACCAGGTGGGTAGCCTACGTTGAAAACCTCAATTGTGAGTACATACGTGAATTAGAGCAATTAATTTCATATATATATTTTTTTTTATTTTTGACCCTTAAATTTTGAAGTTAGATTTTCTAGAGCGAATGTAAAGTAATAACGTAATGTGATATTTAAGTATTGACATAACGAAGTGAACATTTATATACACACGTAAGTAAGTAATATACCACTATAAATTCATACAAAGCAAGGTACTTCAAGTTCTTATACTAGTTTTTCTTTTTAATTAAATTAATTGAGTGTTTCACTTTTACGATAAAATGATTTCATAAAATAATTAAACGTACAATTTTCTTTTATCGTCAAATCAAAAACCAGCAAAAAAAAAAGAAACATGTTAACTCTTTTAGAAACCTGTAGTCGATACATATTCCAAAAGCTCTACTTACTACCAAGCTTTCTATACCATAAATTCAACAACAAACTCTTCCAATAATTCAGTTTATTATTCGTTATATGCAATCACGTATGTCTGTATACATACATATCCATACTCTTTTTTTATTTTCATTCCAACCATACAAGACCTCACCTATTCTAAACTCTCGACCTCATACGTCTCAACCTATACTCTACCACATATACAAGCAAAAATTTACATTTTCAGTAAAGCTCTATCTCTCGTCGAGAATTTATTTTTCCGGAGACGCCTGAAGAAGCAGCAGTAGCAGCACCAGCAGCAGTAGTAGTGTGAATAAGTGTGCCACTGGTGCTGTTAGAAAATCGAGCAAAGAAGAAGAAGAAGAAGAAGTAAAGTAGCGAGTAGAAGGTAGGGAAGGTTGGCGGTAATGGAGCGGCTTAATTTTTAAAAGCGTTTTGCGGTTGGATTGGCGATTTTAAACGATATATATACGTATATCAGTCATGATTTTACACCCCTCTTTTATGAATTTATATTTATAGTTCAACTCACACAGTTCATTGTATGCATGTATGGCAGGGTAGAGTTTAATGAATTGAAAAAAAAGGAGGTTACTGAACTCGTTAAATAATTATTTTATACGAGCTAAAAAGTAGGATTAAGGTTTTACACTTTTGATTATTATTATTACGTATATGGAGGTGTTTAATAATTCTATTATTTCAAGTGAATTGCAATGAAAATATTAAATTATATGGATTCTAAAGAAAAAAAGCCAAGTGTATACTCAATTCGATTTTTATAAATTCTTACTTTATATCCTCTTTGTTCTTGCGAAGACGTATATAATCAGCTTTCGTTTAAATTTCTTTTGTAATCGGTCGATCTAAAAGATAAGAAAAAGAAGAAGAAGAAGAAAAAAAAATTACGTGGTACATTTCTATCTCAAACGCTTTTTCTTTACTCGTCAAATTACTCACACTTCAAGTCTCGTTTTCCAACTTGTAAGAGAAATATAGAGGGATTGTTTGATCGCTCGTTTAACTTAAGACAAAATGCAGGAGTGTTAAAGTTTCAAGGGTAGAGAAAATTTTTCTTTTCTTTTTTTTTTGATTATTATTGAATAAGTTGAAAAATTTGTTCAAAGTGCTTTCAAAAATAACTTTGTCAACTTAAATGATATCGTTGACTGTGATCTAATAAATAAACGTACTAAAATAAAGATATTCCAATTAAAATTTATTCCAAATACTCTAAAATAAAATATACAATTTTTATTTATTAATTTTACTTTTTTAAATAGCACATCCTTACATTATCAAAATTCCTTTTCCACATGTACATATGCACCAACTTATTTATCCGATTCACTTTCTACTTGCGTCATACATACATACATACATACACACACACACACACACACACACACACACACACACACACACATCCTCAAAAAACTTTAAAAGCCAAGCTTGAACTATACAGTCAGATTTTTTTCTTTTTTTTTTTGTCGCCACTAACGGACGTAATCGAATTTCACGTGCAAAATGGATTTACGCGCTTGTGCAGAAGAGCAAAGAGGAATAAGAGAGATGAGAATTGACTGATAGCTTTAGTAGTAGCAACTTGAATGCAGAGAGAACATACGTTTGACCGGCTTCGTTGTAATTAGCAGTAGCTACTATTCGATAGGTATGGTATATATGTATATATACGTGGATTTTCAGGATTAAGCAATTCTCTGTCTTTGTCTGGTATGCATCGACTATACGCGCGTTTGTACTATAGATTATACATGAGTGTACAAAAGTTTCTTCAATGCGATTTGTGAGTAAGAGATTTTAGTACTCCCTTTAATTATGTTGTTTAATTACGCAAAAGTAAAAGGGGGAGCTTAAAGAGGAATTCATTAAAAAAAAAGGATAGAGGGAATAAGGAAAAAAAATGAAATGTTAATGTGACGATGGAAAAGTTGATGTTATATTTAGTAAATGAATGGATTCTTGGTTTTAATTAAAATTTCATTACTGAATTTGAGTGGCAAATGAAATGGTTGAGATATACAGAGATAAAGTTGTAGGTTTGTACATTTTTAAATTTTTGAGTATTTGAGATTGTAATAATTTATGTATTATCGAGGTGCCTCAGCTAGTTAGTTTTTGATTCTAATGGCTTCAGCTATTTTTTTGCTGTTAAGATGGAAAGATTAAATTTTGGATAAATTTAATTTTTTTTTTCTCGTAAATTAATAAAAATCTCTTTCCATTAATTTCTCAAAGGCCAAATATGCATCTGACATATTTCCTTTTTTTTATGAAAAAATTTAATTAAATTATCATATCACATACATTCCAAAAACATTTTATAAAATATAAACACCACAAAATCCATAAAATCAAACGCAAATATACACCAAAAGTAATTTCCACAAAAAAATATGCATCAACCAAAAAAAAAGTATCCCCCCATCTCCGCATACATACAACTGCAAGTGGTATTTCCCACACACACACACACACACACACACACACACACACACACACACACACACACACACACACACACACACACAGTATATAAACAAAAATATTCTCACTTCAACACAATATATACATAAACACACAGATCGAAAAGAGAGAAAAAGAATAAACTCAATATCTATACACACAAACTCGAACGTTCTTTATTTATGAAGCAAGAGAGAGAGATCCTTAGGAGAGTACGAGGTGGGACTCGACCAATATCTATGATAATGCGCGACACCAAGCAACGAACGAGGTCAGCCGCACAATACACACAGATACACACACACACACACACATACACACATACATACACACATTTGCTCATCTTTCACTGTTAAATGCCACCTTCTGTTTTTATTGTCTACTGTAAAAGTGTGAATTTTATATATCGCAAGCTCTCCCATTTAAGATCGTTTATACAAGCTCATTTTGTATATATGTGTATGTTCGTGTATGTGCTCTGTCATGATTTGTACTGTCGACGACACGAGGATATAAAGGTCAAATTGGACGTTGACGGATGTTCGCGTTTAGAGATCTCTCTCGCGACGACATGTAGGGATACACGTTCACACATACGTGCTACAATTTTGCTACTGCTTGACGACTACGACGACGACGACGATTCTGGTAAGTAACATCGTTTTTGTCGTCGCGTATGTATGTGAATTATATATATAGCTAGCTAGCTCTGACTTTTTTTTCTGTCTTATCCTTATACGTCACGTTCGGAGTTTGTACAAAACTATTTTTTATGATATCGTTCAAGCTTTAGCGATTTTACGCTTAAGATACATCAACGAATGGTTTAACGAAAAAAAAAAAATAAAAGTATAAAAAAACAAACTTTCTTGATTTTTCTCTTTTACAAACTTTTTTTTTTGGATCTTGATGATGCTGCGAAAGCTATGTGATATAGGCTCTTATAATATCGATAACCGAGCTTACAAAAGCTTTCTTTTCTCAAGTCGATGACCTCCGAACTTTTTTTCCCAAATTCAGCTCATTATGACAATCGTGATGTTCTCTTATATCTGGGATTCCCCGAAACCCTCAACTTTTTACCCCTCTTCCTCTTTCATCTAACAGATTTTGTTATTATCGAGATTGACTTACTCTTCCTACTAATACTAATACTCAATAGCTGAAGGTCGTGAAATAATGAAATTCTAGTCAAGTGTGAGATAAAATATATAAATATAACCGTTTGTTTATTTGCAGAGCTTGCAAGCTCAACCGAATAGCCTTGTAATGTTCACATTGTCTTCCAGGCTATTAGTTGTCGTTGAGTGGTTGTGTTAAAGAAATTTTACTTACGCATAAAGTAAATGGCTTTTATACCATTGAATTATTGAAGTTTGTGATGTGAACATACATATTTTTATCGGATGTAAAAGATAAAATGTCTCGTTTATGTATGATTTTTTTTCTATTTACCTTTAGAACGAAGTATTTTATCGATTATAACTTCAGATTTCTTTTTATTATATCAGTCACGAGTTTCAATTTAATAAATCTAAAATTAATAGATGAATTTAAATAAATTAATCTAATTAAACTTTAGAAAATCCTTCGAATAACTTTTCCAACAAGCAATTCAGTCACTCTAAATACTCAAGAAACCATCTACTTTCAAGTAATAGATACACATGCAATCTATACATCATATAAAATAGTGGTCAAATTAGAAAAGCATCAACTTAAAACTCTTACTCACTAACTCTTCTTTCCCTCATTTCATTCCCATTCTCTCATCTAATTTCGTAGCTCAAGTTGGTATTTACGCATAGCCTCTATATACTGTATATCTAAAAACCCCCAAGTTTCTATATCATCTTCAGTAGTTGAGGCGTAGAATGAATTTTCTCTCTCTCTCTTGCTTGCAGTAGTATGTATACACTTCTCGATATAAGGCTGGTGTATACCTTTTTTTTTTCTCTGCTACCTCCAAAAAGTTTTTCTCTCGGAGAGTCCGACAAAGTGCTGTGAACTATTTCTCTGTGCTTGACTATAATATGACCTCGACGATTGTGGGATAATGAGTTTTTGAGGCTTTGGTTTGAAATTTGCTGAGATTTATTGTTTCTCTGCTTTCTTTCTTTTTTTTTATCGTTGTTTCGATTACTGTTTAAGTGAGTTTTAAAAGTCCAATGTTTTTTTTTTAGTGTTTATAAGAAGTGACTAAATTTTTATTGTAATAAATCTTATTGCGTAAATATTTAGTATGGTTACGAAATATTTGATGCATAAAAAAATTCTTAATATTTTTTATCAAAAAATATGTTTGACTGAGATCTGGATACGTTTCGTTCGTGTTCAGCATATGTAAGTAGTTACAGCCAAGTTTGGTCAGACGTTCATCTTTTTTTTTCTCCTTGTATACGAACTTTGATGTATTTTGTATATGCGTAGAAAAATGAGCAATCGGTGAGAAAAATAAAAGCTGGATACAATAATAAACTTGTCTCAAGAATAAAAATTTTTTTATTAAACGTTAAATGAAGTACAAATTTTAAAAACAACACTTATAACACATATCAATCAATTTCAATAAAAATACGAAAAATAATAATAATAAACAATATCAATTAGCTTTCCAAGAAAACAATACATAAACAACTTTCAAACAAATCATAATATTTTTCTCGATATAACAAGCATACTTATACGCATATACCTATATACATCCAGTTTTCACATAGAAAAATAAAAGAAAAAAAAAAGAAGTATCAATAAAACACAAAAAAGCCTTTCTTTATAATTTACATAAAAAAGAAAAAAAATAATAAAAAAAAAAAAAAAAAAAAAAAGAAAACAAGGCCACTCGTTAATATCCCAAGAGAAGAAAACTAGAAAAAAAAAAAGAAATCAACCCAACACCATATACCTATATTATACAGTATATAGTTCTAAAGCATTGAAAGCATATGCATCTAAAGCCCGGAGGGTTTTATATACGAAGCAAAACCGCACAGTAGCAAGTAGCAGCTGCCGACGGGCTATATTATACCTTATACTCTTCCCGTTGAAAACAGTAGTATGTCCTTTAAAGTCTCGGACACACACGTGTATATGTATCGCTTTGGCCTTGTACTGTTATCGGATTGCCGTTTTCGATATTATATCCCTTCCTCATTTCTTCTCTCTCTCTTTCTGGGTGACTATATTATCGTCTCGGATCATTATTCGATGTGAGATCGTAAATCGAGAAGTATAGAAGGGAAGGAGAGTAGTTTAGGGTGAGGGTCTTTAATTTTGAGATTTAATGTGTTTTCTCTCTGTGTGATGTCTGAAGGAGGGCGGGGGATAGAGTTGATTTTCTATTGTAGCCTTGATAGTTTTCGATCGTATATATATAGAGTTACGTTTTAAATACTAGGGGGGTTGTATTTGTTATTGTCGTATATTATACTCTTTTGTAATGTTTGAATAAAAATATAATACATATTGTTTGTTTTGGATTAATTTTTGTTTTCGAGGTCAAGCTTTTTCATTTGTGTAATAATATACGATTTAACGGTCAATGACTTGAGGCTTTTTATTATCAAAATAAAATACTTTTGATTATTTATTATCATAAAATCCCTGAAAAAAATATATATATTCTTTACGAAACTTTATCTCATTGCCACTTTTAATATAAACACAATAAATAAATATATACATATACAAAGTCGTCCTTCCAAATCTTTTTCTTTGTATTCTTTTTATCCCTCCCTATAATATCTACGCGTCTTTCAAAACTCATCAAAAGGCTTCTAAATAATATTAATATCACGTGAGACCCTCAAATACACAAAACGCCTACGTTAAATACAAAATCTCTCCCCCTTTTTTTTTTATTATTGAACTCCTCGAATATATATTAATCAATTACAATACATCGATGTATTATATATTATCAATGTCTATAACTTTGAATAATAAAACTTGTCATTCATTTTATTCGTTAAAACTTTTCGTCGATCAATAAACCACATATTTTATCAATATTTATTATAATATTAACCTTGTACATATAATACATACCACAAGCTTTAAATTACGTAAATTTTGTTATTATTCAAAATTAACACACATATACATACCCATACACACACACAAAAGCTTTGCTTTCTAACACATTGTTTATTGGTTATGCTTTTAACAGGATCAACGAAAGATTATCAGAATACATTTTCCGCTACTATAATACAAGCATATAGATATATATTATATATGTATATATATACCAGGGACACCAGTAGTAGGTATAAACTTTTACTCACTACTACCACTACTGCATACATTAAGTTTTCGAACGAACACAAACCTTGGGACAAGATACGAGAGATTTTATGATGTACTTTGCAGTTTCCTGATTATTTCTTGTGTCTATATAAAGTATATAACTATATATTTATGTATACAGTGTTATGAAAAAGCTTTCAATCTATGTAGACTAAACTTTTGGCTTGGATTATGAATAACACTTTATTTTTTTTTTTTTTTTTTGTATACCTAGTTTTATATTTCAAGGATGAGGTGAAAATAAAATTGTTGATGCTTTTTAAGACTCGGGAATTTTCATTTAGATATGTTGAATTAAATGAAGGTGTGAGTGTATACACGATTTAAATTGAATAAATTTTAAAAGTATTTTGGTACTTGATTTTTATACTGACCTAAATTTAAATAATTTTTCTTTCATTCTTATAATGTCAAATTTTAACTTTTTCAATTTATAAAAAATTATCACTTGTATTCATTGAGCTTTAAAAAATCAAAATGAATAAGTGTAAAATTCAAAAAAATGATCCAAAATCCAAAATATATAGCCGGTATGCTTTGAAACAGACTTTCATTGAATGTTGCTCAGTTAGCCTACATTGCGAGAAACCAATCAAAGATTATTCAGCTTCAACTGTAATTTCCTTGTAAACAGAGCTTTACTTTTAAGTAAATTAAAAAACAAATTTTCTTAATTCATCTCATTCAACTACTGTCATTATCAAACTTTCGTTAATTACAGAACTGATTTTTTGAAAGTAAAAATATATTTCCTAAAGTCACTTTACCTATTTCTTACAAAAAAAAAAAAAAAAGATTACTCAGTAACGACGATATTACGTGTTCGAAAGCAAAATATCTCTCAGCTCATCTAGGTATATATACACATAACTGTGAATATACATAGAGGTTTCGAGAGATGCCCGGTGTCCGATCGATTTTCACGCTAGAAGCAAATCCAAATAGGAGAAAAGGGGAGAAAAGGGAATTTCCGCGATTATGGCGCTCAAGTAGTGTAGCTTCTCTTTCTCTCTCTGCCTACGCTTTCTATTCAGATTCACTTGATAAGAGAGGTAGAAACTCTTAGTGTGGTAACAGTTGCTTGTATAGTTATAGAGCTTTTGTTGGAGAATATTTTGTTGCGTGTTATATCTGAGTTTCGAGGTATTACTATTTTTTTTTCTTTTTTCTTTTTTGGAAAATTTTTGGTGGGTGGTTAAGAAATTTTTGGGAGATGTGTTGATTAAAAATTAAAGTAAATGGAAACGTGTTATTTCTAGGTGAATGTGAATATAGTGTGGGATGAATGAAGATTTAAGAGCTAACTTTGGCGAATAGTCGATATATTTCTATTTTTTTTTTTTTTCATTTTTTTTTTCTTTTTTAAGAAAAACGTGGTTTGAGCTCTTAATTGAGTTTTATAAATTTATTTAGCAAAGTGACGTAGAATCTACGCTTTATGAACAAGGTATATTAGACTGGTAGAGAATAAAGCAATGTTCGCTTCAAGACTGAATGAAAATTATTTTTGCAAAGCTTTAATTTTTTATAAAGAGGAGGTCGAGCGTGATAATTGAAAATTACAATTGTTGAAGAATATATGTAGGTGTATGTAAAAAAAAGTGAAAAATTGTACTTTTTTCATTTTCATATTCTGTTATTTATTTTATTAATATTGACATGAGTGACGCGTTGATGAAATATAAACGTTATATAGTATAAACGTTACAATAGCTGTGTAGAGTTATAGGTATATGTAGAATAATTTGATTATTAATGACGTTTGGGAAATTGGGTGATATTAACGAAAGTCTTTTAATAATTAACTGGTAGTCGTTGTAACTAATGGAAATTAATTGAATTCAAATCTTCAATGAATCGATATAATAATTGAGAGAATGTTTGGGACGAGATAAATTATTGTAAAATTTTGAATGATAGTGACTTAATCCTTGTTTGTTGCAAATACAGTTGTGAACTTGCTAACAAGTTGTAATTAACATTACAATTGTAGATTGATTAATTGAAAATAAAAATAAAAAAGGTACAGAATAATTATGTTTGTTGATTCTATAAATTTTACGATAAAGTGATCAATCATTTTTAACAATTTTGAAAACAACGAGACGATAATTTGATATTTGAAAATCCAACATTTTCCAATATGTTACATCACGCAAAAACCTTTTCCAACTTATCAAAAAAAAATTGCACACGTGTATGTTTCCAAAAAAAAAGGGATATCCCCTTTTTTTTCTCTTTTTCATTTTATTAACGCCAAGTCGAGACATCGTTATAATATCCAGTATACGAGAAATGAGAAGTCATAGAAAAAAAAGGGCAAAAATACATATATATGTGATGCAGGTGTTCGATCGTAAAAATATGAATTTGCGCAAGAGTTTAGGACGTGCGACGAATTTTTTTTGCTCAAAAAAAAAAAAAAAAAATCGCTGACCCTTTATATATATCTACCACGTATCTCAGTCAGTTCAATTCACTAGACGTAAGGTATGAAATTCAAGATAGAATTTTTTTCAAAAAAATTCAAGCTTAGTTCTTAAAAAAAAAACTTAAAAATAACGACGAAGATAAGTTAATAAATCCTTCTTATTTTTTTTCTTTTTTTACGTAAAATCAATTTTTTAAACGAAACTAAAGCTTTTTAAATTTATTTTTTATCAAGTATAAGATTTACCTTACTAATTCTAGCTAAGCTTTTAAATACATAAATCTTTGACTCCAAAACTATAAATTACATCATATAGCCAAATCATCCAAGTATATAGATACATAAATATACCTTTTTAGCATCACTACCAAAAAATCATTCATCATCTCATCAAACCACACATTTCCGGCTCATATTCAATCACTAACCAAAAAAAAAACACATTTTCTTCCGGGATTCTTAAGAAACATCCGGTTAATTTAATTTATCCCCCATATCTCTCTTATATCCTTCCTTCAACAAGCTAAGCTGTTATGCGTTAATTCGTAAAACGGATGAAAGAGAGAGAAAGAAATACATTAAACTCGATGCCATACATCAAGTTTGTGGCATGTGTATCTACACTTACACATATGAGTTACTAATAATCTCTCCCCTTTAAGCTTAGAAGAGTATAGCAGTTGGAGGGGGATAAGAGAAAAGGGAAAGAGGAAGTTTTTTCCGAAATATTACTACTGGTTTGCGCGTGACCCTGGCCTTATATGAAAGAGAAAGAAAAAGAGAGAAGCAGTATAGTAGCAACACATCATCCCACGCAATGAGACTTATGAGAAAAGTTGAGAGGGATATATATGCTTAAGCTTTTTCTATTGATATAACTGGACTACCGAAATGTATTATGTACGTTAGAGTGGGTGTGTATGTTTATTATTTTGCTTTTATTTTTAATATATTTTTTTCTTTTTCTTAAATTGAAATAATTTGATTGAATAAGTAAAATTTGATTATCACTATTGATTAAATCGAGATAAATTTGAAATTTGATTAATATTATTGGAGCTGTTTGATATTTTTCTAGAATTTAAAAATATCAATTTCATGTATTAATTATAGAAAACTTTTTTTTTATACAAGATTTTGAACAGTTTAAATAAAAAAAAACTCTTATTATAGTAATATATATATAATTCAAATCTTCGCGCAATCAGTCGATCACAACAAGTATCGCAAAAGTAATTTACTACAATCAGTAATGCAGTATCCTACTATACCCCTACACTACGTCGGTAAAGAAAAATAAGTATTTTTACCATACGCGCTCAGCTGTCAGCAGCGCATCGTCCATAGGTTTCTCGTCCCTCACTCCAAAAAGTTTATCTTGGCGCGCGATTTTTTTTACATCTAGCCACCGCCTCCTGGTGCTTCGTCTTCCTGCACCTTCGTCATGAAGGCGAAAATCACCGCGGAATGGCGAAAGCGCGTCAAATCCGAATATATGAGGTTGAGGCAGATCAAAAGATATAAAAGAGCTGATGAGGTGAAAATTGCTTGGAATAAGAATCGCAAGGTTATGACAGGTTGGTTATTTAAATTATTTCTTGATTTATTTATTTTGTTGAGTTTTATTATTTTGTTTACTGAGTTTTTTTTTATTTATTCATTGTTTTTTGTATTATATTTGCTTTTGTTTTGTTTTACTTTGGAGTAAGAATGTTTGTCATTGTGGATAATTATGTCAACAATGGCTATTGCAAATTTATTGGGGGATTGTACAGATAATGAATTGTTTATAAAACTAATTTTGTCATGTTTCTTTCTGGATTGAAATGAATTCCAAAGATTGTATAGTATTTTATAAAGATAAATACTGTTATAGAATTGCTGGACGATGAACATAAACGATGGGCAGACTGCAAAGTAATGTGGCTTGCAATGACAGATGCACCTGCTCATGTTTCTTGTATGAAAAAGGCTGAAATAAGTAGTTTTGATGGAGATGTACAGAATTGTCCTGTTAAAATTGTAAATGCCGTCACACCTATTCCTACAATGTACACGTGGGCACCAATTCAGCAAAACTTTATGGTAGAGGATGAGACTGTACTGCATAATATACCATATATGGGTGATGAAATCCTCGATCAAGATGGTACATTTATAGAGGAACTTATTAAAAACTACGATGGTAAAGTTCATGGAGACCGTGAATCTGGATTCATGGATGACTCCATTTTTGTTGACTTGGTTAATGCTTTAATGACTTACGAGAAAGAAGACAAGGAGAAAGAGGCTCCAAAAAAATCAAAAGATTCAAAGGATAAAGAGAAGGATAAGGAGAAAGAGAAGGATAAAGACAAAGAAAAGGACAAAGATAAGGATAATGAAAAGGATAGAGAAAAAGATAAGGATAAGGATAAGGAAAAGGTTAAAAGTGAAGAAGAGGAAAAAAAGAATGACACATTAAAGACTGAAAATAAAGGAGAGGAATCAAAAGAGGATGCAGCTCCCTTTCCTTCTATGACAATATTCAATGTAATTATATTTTAAATGTCAAAATTGCAGAAAAATATTTTATCACAAATTTTATTATGAGTCTTTGTAATTGATAACATTACTATTTTTATAGGCAATATCGAGCATGTTTCCCGATAAGGGTTCAGCTGAAGAACTGAAAGACAAATATATAGAACTGACAGAAAGATCAGATCCAAATGCACTGCCACCGGAATGTACTCCAAACATTGATGGTATCAATGCTAAAAATGTACCAAGAGAGCAAACAATGCATTCATTTCACACGTTGTTCTGTCGCAGATGTTTCAAATATGACTGTTTCCTTCATCGTAAGTGTACTTTTATAATCATTATTATTTAAAATAAGTACACTATTTTAATATTATTTAATATATTTTAAATAATTGTTACAAATGTTAATAAATACTGTAACAATTATTTAATTAGTCAAAGTAACTTTTTATATCAAATTAAAATATTAATAACAAAGCTTATTTGAAATAACTAATATAAAAGGTTCTAATAGATGATGGATTCAAACATTTTGTAAAAATATTAACTTTGTTTTTGTAGTTTATAATTAATATGCTTAATTTCATTATAACATGGCGTAAAATCTTTGAGAATTCTAATTAACAGCATAATTATTTTGATTCCTCAATCGCCACAGACACCAGAGGAAGCTCACCGCAAGGTAAAAAATAAAAATAATTGTTGAAAGCTTTTTTTTAAATGTCTAGCACCAAGAATACTCAACCAGGATCTCTCATCTTTGCAATCATTCATTCATTGCTCATCGCTGTGTCTCCTTTCTGGCTCTGTCGTGAATTTAGAATGAAAAAGAAATAGATGATCAGTATTTTTAATTTATCCTTTTTTAATCTCACAGGTTTGCAAACTTGTCATCCCGGGCCGAATCTCAATAAGCGCAAGGGTCCGGATATGAAGCCATTTGCTGAGCCATGTAGTACAGACTGTTATATGCACTTGGTAATTTTTTAAATTCTTAATTAAACATAAAAATGTACCAAAAGAATGTTTTATTTATGTAAAAATTATAAATTAATTTTCAGGAAGGTATGAAAGAAAAAATTGCAGCGCTAGCAGCTGACATGAAGGAAGAAGATGATGAAAAGCGCCCGAGGAAAATGCGTAAACAGGCCAGTGTTGATTCTGGCAACGAAGCGAGTAGCGAAGACAGCAACGATAGTAATAAATTTAGTCATGGAGGCAGTTGTCAAGGTAATATTTTGACTATTAAATTACACTTGTTCCATCACTATTATTTTATTAGCAATTACGAAAGATTTATACTCTCTGAAATATAATTTTACACCATTATTCCACATAAAATCAGTATTATGAATAAATTTATATTCCCGTAAATTTAAGTTCTCACTTTTAGTATTATTGACTTGATCCAGTTTTATTTTTCCATATAAATAAACTGAAGCTGTGAAGTTTCAAGATAAATAAATTTTGAAAAATAAATAAAAGCCCAGAGCGGATGAAAATCAAAATAAACAAACATTATATATAGCTAAAAAGTTGGAAAAATAAAGTTATCTGTTTTTACACACAGACTTCAAGCAAAACGTGAACAACAAAGATGCCAAACCAGACGAGGATGCACTGCTCCAAGAGCAACTGCAACCAGATCAGCATCAACTAGCGCCGTTCCAGCTTTTAAGTAGCGAAGACAAGAGTCGCGTAAAATCGGAAAGTGAGCCTTCGTGGACGGGCTCGGAGCAAAGTCTCTTCCGCGGGCTGCACAAGGTTTTTCCTGGCAACCCATGTGCTCTTGCTCAAATAATGCTGACCAAGAGCTGCCGCGAGGTTTATGAATTCTCGCTAAAGGAAGCGAGTGACATACCCGCTGTTGAAAGTCTCAAAGACTTTACACCGCCAAGGAAGAAGAAGAAGAAGCACAGGCTGTGGTCGATGCACTGTCGCAAGATTCAATTAAAGAAGGATTCGGGTGCAAATCACGTGCACAATTTCTCGCCTTGCGATCATCCTAACAGACCGTGCGACAATTCCTGTCCGTGTATTCAGGCACAAAACTTCTGTGAGAAGTTCTGCCAGTGTAGCAGCGAGTGTCAAAATCGTTTCCCAGGTTGTCGGTGCAAGGCCCAGTGCAACACGAAGCAGTGCCCTTGCTACCTAGCGGTCCGCGAGTGCGACCCCGATCTATGTCAGACTTGTGGCGCTGATCAATTCTCTATACAAAAGATTTCCTGCAAAAATGTCAGCGTTCAGCGTGGCCTTAGTAAGATAATATTTTCTTTATTTTCTTATGTAAATAGCAGCTTAAAGTTAATTAGGCATTTAATTGTGAATTTATGTTTTAATAGATAAACATTTATTGATGGCGCCGTCGGACGTAGCTGGCTGGGGTATCTTCCTCAAGGAGTCTGCTATGAAAAATGAATTCATATCAGAATATTGTGGAGAGATCATAAGCCAAGACGAAGCTGATAGGAGAGGAAAAGTCTATGACAAATATATGTGTAGTTTTCTATTTAATTTAAATAATGGTTCGTATTTTTTTTTTTTTTAACGATACGTCAACGGAAGTAAATAATTTTTTAAAGTTTTAAAAAATATTATTTTGTGGTTTTGTTACAGACTTTGTTGTTGACGCTACTAGAAAAGGTAATAAAATTAGGTTCGCTAATCATTCGATAAATCCAAATTGTTATGCCAAAGTTATGATGGTAAATGGAGATCATAGAATTGGAATTTTCGCCAAGCGAGCGATACAACCAGGCGAAGAATTATTTTTCGACTATCGGTAAGTTACAAAAACAATTTGATCAATTTGAATGTAAATTTAAAAACATATTTTCATGTTCTCACTTATTTTCAACAGATATGGACCAACAGAACAATTAAAGTTTGTCGGTATCGAACGAGAAATGGAATTTTTGTGATAAGTTTAATTTGTTCAAAATGGAAATTTATTAATCTAGTGATCTATATATAATTAATCATCCATTATAGATCTATTGTATTATTGTACTGTTCATCTACATTCAAATTTTTATTGCATCCATGGAAAGTTGAAGCACTTTTATACAACTTATTCCAATTCCAATAAAAATGATCTTTTTTTTTAACAAAAATTAAAAAAATCTTTAATTTCAGTCAACTATATTGTCCAAAACTTAATCCATCCGTTTTCAAAAACGAAACTCTACATTCGTCTACAGTAAATTACCATCATTTACCCGTCATTGAACGAAGACTTAAAGTTTCTCTGCCGCCCACACGAGAGCTAATTAATTACCCATCCAACTCTAACTTGGACGAAGAGGAAGAGGAAAAGAGAGAGAGAATGAGAGAGGTGTTAGGTATGTGCGCGCGCGCGTCCATTAGCGTCATCCGATTATACCGAGGCTGACTCTCTCGCGGCTGCCCGATAATGATGCAGCACCGCGTAAGAACATTCTCCTCCTCCTTCTCAATGGCCTTTTTTTACTCAGCCTACATACGTACATACACTTCACTCTCTCTCTCTCGTTTTTACTCTCTCCCCCTTTTTGCAGCAGTGCGCGAAAATAGCCCCCACTGATATCCCAGGGATCTCTCTCTCTCTCATTCACTCACTCACTCACTCTTTTACTGCACAACCGTCGTCGTTTCCTGCTGTTTATATATAGATTATCAAATCCATGCGCGTCACACGCGAGAAAGAAAGAGATACGTCTTACATTATATACACCGACAAATACAAATACACACACTAGTACTAAAGTTACGTTTTAAAGAATAGTTTCTCCTTCTACCTTCTTTTTACTATCTATATGGAATGAGCTGTTTATCGCATTTATGAAGTATATGGAAAATCGTCCTTCGAAAGACGCGCGTGGAGCTAATGTAAATAGTAGCTTGTGACTTTTATAGAATTTAATGGTTGATGCAACTTGCGATTTGATAAGGTTTGATTTTATCGATGATGTTTTTTTTTTTTTATTTTCTTTTAATGATTTTATAGATATGATGGGTTGGATATAAAATATAGTTTATATTTATGATGCGTTTATTAATAATGTATGGAAAGTTTATGGATACTGAGAATCAACTATATAAATTATTTTACTAGGATGATAGTTTCTATTTAAAGATTTATCATGATTATTATAGTTATTTTAGATTTATAATGTTTTGGAAAAATTTAAAGAAAAAATTAGTAGCTAAACGAAAAAGTATTAATTACGAGGTGATAGATTAGCAAGAATAATTAAATAACGTCAACATATTTTCTTCGATGTAATATAATTTTGGCGACAAACGTTATACCTCGTAAACAATCATAATTAATAATCATTAGTGGAACCGCACTAATAGTCGTTTTTTCAGCCAAAAGAAAGAAAAAAAGCTCCGCCTACAGCCATGTCACATAAAATACAAAACAAATTTTCTCATCGACCAAAAAAAAGAAAAAGAAAAAATAAATCTTTAACACAAAATTTGAACTCTACACACAAAAGAGCCCGAGGCAACGGCGTAAATTAAAAAAATAAATATATTTTATTCGAGTGTTCTACCACAATATATCTACGACAACAACTGGCATTACAATGTATTTATACATTTTCTCTCGTTCTCTCTTTGCGACAAAAAAAAAAAAAATAAAATAAAATAAAGACCCTACCTACTCTGAAACCCTCTTACTCTTTCTCTCAGCTACGCAACGTTGGTATTTTCGGACGGATTAACTTTCCCCTACCTTACTCCCTTCCTCTCCTGAGAGTTTATTATTTGCACTACGGTAGCTAAAACAAAATCTCATTTCAAATTTTAAAAAATTTAAAATTTAAAAATTCTAAAAAAAAAATACATAATTAAATATATAAAAATTACTTTATAAAAATACTTAAAATTTTTTAAATTTCATTAAATTTAAAAATATTATACATAGTCTATTATAAACTTAACACCACACTCAAATTCAAATTTTCCAAAAGATCGTTCTCCACATTTATAATACCATATCCTAAATTCTCAGTATATCAAACTTTACAATCCTCATATAAAATTACCATTAAATTCTCTCAATAACCCAATAACAATAATAATAATCATCACTAACGACAAGTATACACTTATATATAACAACAGCTCTAACATATATTAATAAACCATCCAACTATATAACAACACAGAGGGGAGAAGGAGACAAGAGGTGTATTTAATCCAATAAAACCAAAAGCATATCCAATAAAAATTAACATGTAAAAGAAAAAGATAGAGCTTTCGTATACCAAGAGAAGGGAGTAATCATGTAAAAAAAAAAAAAGAAGCAACCCGCACAGTATAAGCGTTAGCTTAGCGGCGACTGCGCGCGCGAGAGAGAGTAAGTATTTGTAAGAAGGAGGGGAGAAGACACATAGAAGAGACCGATATAGAGAGTTACTCTCGTACACGCGCCGGCGGCTGACACCAGTTGCAGCTGAGAACCGGTCAGCTGCTGTACTATATTCTCTATTTTTCAATCTATACATCTCTCTTTTTCTTTCACGACGCGAGCTTTTATAAATAAAGCTATATTCGAGTTTTGTTATTATTTGTATTGATATAATTGTGTATTGTATAGACTGTGTAATTTTAGTATTATTATTTGTGTGATTATTTTTTTAAATATTATTTTTTGTACTTGTAAGGGATTGTTAGATAATATTAACTGTACGAATATGGAAGAGATGTGGTGTTGTGGCGATTTAAAGCTGCGACGTGATACTGTTCGATTGGCCTGTCGTATTAAACTTCGATGTGTAAGCTGAAGCTTTGATTTTTATATAATTGCGTTTTAAGATTGTTATTTTTGGTAAGCTTAACAAGATTGGATAAAACGGATTTTTATTTTTATTTTTTTGTTTGGAATTGAAAAATAATTAAATAGACGAGGATTTAATTTACTTGTAAATTAAAAAAAACGATAAATACGATGAACTTTTTTTGTTTATTGATTACAAAGTTTTAAGAGAAAAATAAAAGAAAATAGAAAAAGTAAGAATCCGCGAGACAAAACAAATATAGTTTAAAATTAATTCGCGTCAGTGTATTTTCGAAAATTTAAATTAACTCTAAATAGTATTTCCAAGTACTTCCGTGAAAAATATTCAACAAATACAAAATATAATCATCACAAGACAACAACATTTTTAATTTAAAAACCTGCAAGCTTACAACAAACAAAATAATTTAAATTTATTAAATTAACACTATACTTGTACCTTATGAAAAATATATCTTAGCTTAAAATGTTAAAACTTGGAATCGCATCAAGAACAAACTCAAGCACAAAACGCGACATTAAAATATATATATCGTTCTTTCATATTAACACCAACACAGGGTTAGTTATACTATATATAGAGCTATGCGACACATATATTACAGAAATAGACCATAAACGTTATATTTAACAATGAACGGTATATCGGACATTTCTGTCGTAGACATTGCCACGCTCAATTACATTACGTCTACCGTAACACGCCCATGTAAAAATATATATATTTATATACATATAATTTTCTTTCTTCTCTCTTTCTCTCGTTTGTAATCTCGTAAAAATCGTTGAAGCAAAGCAACCGACTGCATGACAAAGTGTTCTAATATTACATCGAAAAAAAATAAAAAAAGAATGAATAAAATAAAATATTTATAAATATAAAAATAAAAATCAATAAAAAAAAAATCAAAAGCTCCAGCTTTAAATCTAGATGAAAAAAAAAAAAATCAATTTTTGTCAACAGAAGAGGCAAGAATAATATAGTTCATCAGTAACGAGTATAATCTCGTACAATCAACCAAGAATGTCAACTTGCAGTCTTTCATTTCTTTAGACTTACTCGTCATCTCAGCTTTATACTTCCTGCAAGCTCAAAAAGAAAATAGCAGATATGGATCTTGGAGGTAAGAATTTTTTTTCTTCTTTTTTTTAATAAATCGATGTTTACTTGTAAACAACTACGTGTTTTTTTTTTTAATTTTAATATGTTTATACCAGAGGGATTTGAATGTATAGTGTATTTTGAAATTCATTAGTTTATTAACATGTGATATGCTTTTGTATTGTGATGATATTATCTATTTGTTAGAGATGGAATAGTAGGAAAAACACAGAAGTTAGTATTTGTTGCATAGGTGTTATGTAGTTTTGCTGAGTAGGAAACTTACATCTTAAGTGTACCTATGCTGTGAAATAAAAAAAAAAAGTTGCTCGAAGGGAAGCTTTAGTTACTTTATACCTTTTTTTTTATTTATGTTAATATAGTCATTATCTGTATTCTTCTTACGTGTCGGAAAAAAATGTTAGAATAAGGAAAAGAAAAAAAAAATTTAGCTTCTATGGTGAACATAACACTTATTCTCTCAAATGATGATATTGTTCTCGCTGAAATAGCATTCTAGATCAGAAATTGTAGCTTATAGCAGCTATGGTCTAAATATACTAAAATAAAAGAAAAAAAAAAACTTGACAATAATATAATATTATACCTATAAAAGAAAAGAAATCTTACAAGCTTAGTTTATTTACAACTTACGATGTAAAGTAAAATAATCATTTTTAAAAAATACGAAGCTTGCAATAAAAAGCTCTGCTTTATTGAAACTCAACTACACACATAACAGAGATTACATTATCTTAGTAAACAATAGCTAAATTCCAATTGAACAAGAAACAAATAAATTTATCAACGATAAATCAAAATATAACCAAAATCCACTTAATTAAAAGGCTCTTAACTCATCCCCAAAATTACCTTTATCAACATTTGAAATCACTAAAACAAAGATATATATACACATATACATCTATATAATCTCAACTTGATCTACTATAGTCTCTCCAACTAATGCCAGATAATCGAGAAAAGCAGGAATATATATGGGGGAGGTAAGGGGGGGATGATACTGGGATTGATAGTGGCCGCGAGGCGTATGATCAAACTAGACAACCAACAAGAAAGCTTTACCCTCCCTCTTTCCTTATATTCTCATGGGACTCGTTTCGCTTATCTCACCAATATAAACGTATACCCCCCTCCCGACATATATTGCTTATCCTGCACTTTTTTTTTGTTTCTGCGTGTCTCGCAAAAAATAAAAATTGATCTTTCGTATATATTGAGAACTTGCGATATATCTCTAGCTTTTCTATAGCTTAAAATGAGACTTTCAATTTTTAGATGGTTTGGATGTTTTGCTGAGTAAGTATAACGTAGTTTGTGTGTGTGTTTGATATAGAACTCGGTATTTCTACGTGTTTTTGTTTATCAAAATTCAGCTGATCGCACGTGACAAGATTTGTCAAATGTAGGTATGTAATGATGTCAGAATATCACGTTTTGGTATTATGTAATGATGTTACATTGGAATATGTGTGGTTGTGTGTGAGGGAGGGTGGTCAGGTGTGATTAATTGGTGTTGTTTAGATTTAAAAACTTTTTTGTATGGGAAGTCTCATGTATAATACTTAAATTTTTTGATTTTTAGAAAAAAAAAAACTTTATTTTAACGTCTATCTATAGAGTTAATATTTATTTATTTTATTTTAAGAATCGATATTTTAAGCTGATTATTATTGAAAATATAAATTATTAGATATAGTATCTATATAATATTAACTTTAAACAAGTTATATTTCCAAAGTAATTCAAAGTCCAACAACTCATAATAGTTTTCCCTTAAGCCATCCTATAAACTCGAAAATTATGTGGAATCGAAACATGCCTTTACGCTATAAATGATAAAACTAAAATGTTTTAGTTTGCTACTTTTTGAAACGACTTACTGCAATCGTTCGTATTAGTATACTTTGATTTATGGAATTTTCAAACATTTAATAAAAATTTATTTGATTTAAATTTTAAATTAACATATAACAAATAAATACTAAAATAATGAATAAGAATATGTAAATAAATTAATTTATTCTGTATGAATTTGCACTCAACAAATATTAAAAAAAAAAATATGCTCGTTTGTATGCTAATAGTTACGTGATCGTCTTTTTAACTGAAAATACACAACAAAGCAGTAAACACATGGATAAAACTTTATTTTCATCATCAGTTTAAATTTATCGACAAAATTTCAAAAATAGTCCTATGACAAAAAATAGTTTTACATTAATAAAATTATTTATTTTAAACAATATAATCATATCCTCCTTCAAACACTAATCCAACACATCAAATCCTATAATTATATATTTTGAATCAGTAAGTAATAAATATGCATCCAAACGTAATGGAGCTTTAATTAATCATTATAACGTCAAACAAAGCATGAAAATGATATGCTATTAATCCAAGCTTCAATATATGAACAATATATATATATATAACATATAGTTACGTTAATTAATTGCTTTGTTTAAATTCTTCTTGAAATATAGATGTTTTTAGGAAAATTCATTATGAATATAATATTGTATAATACATTTCGCTTTATTTATTTATAATTTTAATAAAAATTAAAACTACGTATTGTTTTGTTAAATTGCAATTATAACAGAAATTTAATATATAAACTTTTTGAATCTAATCATTCAAAATTGCATACACAAACATAAACAAAAATAATTTTAACAATATTTCTTAATGATTAAAAACAATCCTTAATCAAAACTGTAATCCTTAAATCCAAACATCAATAACAAAAAAAAAAAAATACATAGTTTAAAAAAAAAAATATTTTTCTTTGTACATACACACACCATGTCCCACATAGATCAAAAGCGATTACATACGCAAGCTCTTCCACACATACCTACAAATATAAAGCCAAAACTTAAAAATTTTACCAAAGACTCGACACAATATTCTATATATACGTATTTCTATTCTCAAACCATTTTCATACATATATATTCAATCCTATTCTTTTTCTCTCTACACTACAAAAAAAAAGCTTTGAGGTATATAGGTATATATTCTGAAAAAGCCTTTCTGTTAAAAGAAAAAGGCATTCGCCAATTGACTTACAAGCTCTGAAATCGATTTCACCGAACAAAATTCTTCTTTCCCTGACATACTCTATTCCTTTTCCTTTTTTTTTTTTTTTTTATTTCACCAAAAGCGAAGATTGAATGTTCTTTTACTTTCACACGATTCGTTACAAATTTTTTTCTTTCCATTTTATATAACAACATATACATACATAGTATACTATATATACTTTTTATCGAGAGACATGATACTCTTCCGGTTAATAAATATAATTTTTACATTATCGGATTAAAAAAAGCACCTTAGCTGTTTAAATTTAATCCTCAAACTGTAGGTATATACTTTTAAAACCAATATCTTTCTACACTCTCCAAACCTGCAGCTATTTGCTTTTTTATACTCTCCTCTCTCGTTTTTAATTCGCGATAACGAGATTTTTCATAATCCCTTTAGCCACGTATACCAAGAAGATATAGAAAAAAAGGATGAAAATAAAAATTACAGACGATCAACGATATAAGAGTGTGAGTGTGTATATGATACAACCGAGGATGTTATCGTAATTAAAAATCTCAATTTACACTTGATCATTTTTGACACTGTTAGCTTTAACGATCTAGACGACGATAAAAAATAAAAAAAATAAGTCTAATCTGTAGACGAGAAAATCAACTCGAAAATACAAAAAAGAGGGGATGAGGAATAGAAGTAGAGAAGAAGAAAAGAAAAATAGGCGAACGGTTAGATAAATGAAAAATCGCGGGATAATAGAGTTGTAGAGTGGACGGCGTGCCGTTTGTAAATTGATGAACAAACGAGCTTGCGCATGTATATATACGTATGTATGCATATATGTGTTATCAGGGCCAATTGAGCTTGACCTTTGTTGGCAATATATACGTTTACAAATGACGATTGTTCAAATATATGCGTATATATACACATTGTAATAATAGTATATAAATGTGTTTATATTAAAATTGCTGTATTAAAGTTTATGATAGGACAAGTGTCCCTCATATATAATATAAAGATAATGTTTTTATATACTGGAATTGAAGTACAAATGTATTGCAGCTACTACATAACGTTTGATTGATAGAATTGATTTATTGATAATAATTTCTGGTATATATAAAACAAGTAGTATAGTATACCATATCCTATAAAGAGGTGTTGTAATATAATTGCTATGTTTATGATGTGTTGTAAAGTTTATAAATTCTCTTTTTTTTATATAATCATAAAAAAAGTTAATTTATTATTATGACGCAAGCTCGACTTATAATATAACAGTATAAGTCGTAATTTCTTATTTTGGTGTAGTAGCTATTATAGTAAACCGATTTTCTTAGTTTGTACTTCCGCGTATATAAGAATTTACAATTTCTTTTTTTTTCTTCTTTTTTCTTTTTCATTAAAATATCAATTTTACTTTCAACAAATATCATAAATTCAAAAGTGCGTAATACGTGAGTGACTAAATTCTAGGACAATACTATTCTGCTACTGTTATTACTATTACTATTATCTACTTCGCGGCTCTTTTATTCTCATTCAAATGTTAAGAGATAAAAAAAAGAACGTTTGAGGAAAAAAAGTAAGGAACTTGGTATTTTAATGAAAATATTATGGTGGGTTATGACTATATATGACAAGAGTCAGTTAAATAGAATAAATATGTTAAACAGACTTGGTTCTTGAATATATGATATCGTAAAGAATATCGTAGGACGTAGGAGAAAAAAAAAAGACGTATATGAGTGAGTAAGAGACGAGAACATTATCTTTCCGACACTGTATCTATCATACAAAGTATGTATAAGTAGAGAGGAGTAAAACTTACGTTAGCCAAGAGTCTCTCTTTTGATCTCTAATCTGTACGTTATGTATATTTATTTCTTTTTATTTTTTTTTTTCTTAAGAAACGACATAGTGTCTATAATGAGATATTAATTCACAACGAGTTTACTTATTAACTCGCAAATTTTCATGTTTTCTAAAAACCTCATTATATGTCGTTCAATTAAAAACAAATTAATCACTGTTTGAGATATATACGTTTCTACTACGTAAACTAAAGTCATGCTTTGTCTGAGATCAAACGATTCGACTCTCTCTAAGCTTGTCTAATTAATTCGTAATGCTGAATTTAGATGTAAGACGTAATTTAGGAGATTATCATTGTAGCTAATTTTTTTTCTATCTAAACACTAAGAATTTCATACATTTTTCAAGATTTTTTTATTATTCAATATTAAATACAACTTAGAAAAAATGTATAATTCAAACTGACGATAAATCCAGTAGTTAACAATTGCAAGCTCTACTTATCGAACAAAAAAAAGCTTTAAAACAAAAAGTATCTAAAAACTAGCGGAAGATGTCAGAACTGTTTTCTATCTTTCTCTGTCCACAAATTACCACGTGCACACAAGTGCTGAGAGACATTTAGGAGCAATTGAACTATCGGCCTCGACTATACTCCAAGTGTTCTACGATTAAAAGCGGACACCGCAATCGCAAAAGCTCTCTAGGATAGAAGCGCTTCTCCGTCTTCCTCTACTCTTTCTCTATCTATTCGTTTAAAATGTTTCTTTTTTTTTTGTTTGACTGTTTTCAACTTTATTATAAATAGAAATTTTTAAATATTTCCAGAGCTTGCAAGCTCTTTTTAAATTTAAAATTATTCTTTTTAACTAAAAAGCTCAGAAAATACAAGATTTAATTTGCAAGCAATCAAACGATTGAGATAAGCCACATACTCTTGTTAGGAAAGGACCCTTTGACTTTGAAATTGCTTGCTGGACAGTTGGCATAGCTTTCATAGCTTACTACATTACACAAAGTTTACACATACACACACACACACACATTCTACATCGTATTAGGAGTTGATGCGGTTACATTGTATTGTTACAAATGCCATTGGATATACCGTAAGGACAAAATCAGCTTTCAAGTTACAAGTTGTATATTACACATATACCTACAGTAGCCGCAATTTCGCTGGTTACCTTCTCTCTTTCCTTCTCGTCGTTATGTTTCTGTTTTTGAAGTGCAAGCTTTTCCCGTTTTCATACGTCGTCACGAGAAATGTATGACGTACGAGACGCGAAAACGTTCAACAAGCTGACAATCCAAAAATATCTAACTTTCTGAAAACACACACTCATACTCATACGTATGTAAAATAAGAAATATATTTTTTTTTTTTAATTTAAAAAAAGAAAGTTTTCCACGAATCCAACATTATATTTTGTAAATTTTTTTTGTATTGTATGAATACAAGTGACTTATTTTTTTTTTATTCAAACCATCAAACGAATTTATCTCATTCAAGCTTCCACTTCACGCTCTAACTTTACTTTATAAAACTTTTCTCAACCAAATACAAACCAAATTCACCCAAAAACTTCTCAACAGCAAAATAAAATACCCATTTCATAAAATCAAGCATTGTCACCTCTTTACAACCTCCCAAAAAAAAATTCCAATATAAAATACCGTCAAGAAAAGACACACAACCAAGTAAATATATACCTACAGTTTATCGTATCACGCAATCCCATCTCACCAAAAACAATGTATAATACAAAATTTAGAAAACGCCAAGTGTCACTTACAAGATACGAACTTCCGTGAGATCTGTAAAGAAAAAGGGGGAAAAAGAGAAAGAGAGGGAGAGAAAAAGGGAATTTCCGTCGTCTCTTATATAAATAGCGAAGCTTGACGTCTCGCGTGCCACGCCTGGCAAATACTAAACTTTCTCTCTCTCTTATACTTTCTTGAGTGTATTTCAAGAACTCTGAAGACGATGATTTTGATATTGTTTACATGCAATTTTTTAAAGTGGACATTGATTTCTTGAAAAAATTTACGAATTTGATATTTTTTATTATAAATTCAATGATTGGAATATTTGCTTGAATTTTGTAAATCAAAAATGGTAAGGAATCATGTGGAAAATAATAAACGTGTAACACATATCGAGAATTGCTGATGCACATACGTCAAATTGTTTATGAATGTTTACAGATTTTAAAAATATAAAAATGAAAATTTGGATTATGGAAAGTTAAGGAAAGGAGAGAAATTCAATAATGTGAAATATTCCGAAAACGTAAACGACCATAAGAGAGAGAGAGAGAGAGAAACGCAAAGCTTGCGAATAGTAGAGCTTGCAAGTGTGGTCAAGCGTATAGTGGAATGTACACATATACATACACACACATCGACATTCCGATCCAAGGAGTAATTAAGTGTCGGTAAATTTTCCGGAAAATTGGGATTTGTTATATTGGTATAGGAAAGATCGGATATATGGGTGTTGAAGTTGGTGGGTATATGTGAGATTGTAGATGGTTGTAATTAAATTTAGTATTTTATGTCTTGGTGATAAAATGCTGAGTAGGTGAATTTTTTGTGGGTTGATGTTTTTGTACGAAGTAAGTAGAGCTTTTGTTTTGGAAGATTAAATTATTTTTCGTTGATAAAAATTTGATTGATTGCTTTTCGATTAGGATTTCTCAATTTTTAGATGAGTATTTGAAAATTGAGAATTTTAATGATAATTTGTGAAATTTGATTATAATTAGATATTATAATCTAACGAGCATTTGTTAACTAGTGCCTCTCGAATATGTCTATTTATGTATTTCAACAAAATGTTATTAAGCCAAGCTACACAAAATTTATTTCGTTCTTATACTAAAACTAATTATCTTGACGCTCTACTATAATGTTTCAGAAAAAATTAATAGCATCTTTCATAATTTTAGCTTAAGACCATTATAAAATATACTTCGTTCAGAAGAAAAAAAAAATAAAAAATTGAAATTTAAAATCAAGTTATGAAAAAAAGCTTTTACTTTGTTTTTAATAAACCATGCAATTTTTAATAACATTATAAGTTGAACGCTTATATTCTCCATCATCCAATTATTTAAAATTTTTTATATTTTATTATTTAGCTTAAGTTTAAAACAAGCACCATGAGAGAGAGCGTCAATGATGAAGCATTAAATTAGTGATTTTCTAAATATCCATTGGAGGCAGCTGTCTTCAGTTGACCTGATTTTGAATATTGATATTAATTTTTTATATGAAGTAAAGTGGAACAATTAGAATAGAATACGAAAACGTTGACAAACATAAATTTTAAAACAAAATAGATTATTTTAAATAAAATGTATTATGTGAAAAATTGTTCTTAATTTTTCTTCATTAATGCGCTAAAATTGTAATAATTAAGTTAATAAATCTTGAGGTACATATGAAATGATTTTGGTTCATTAAAACTAAATTAAAGTTTATATTTAGAATTTAAGTATTTAATATTAGATATTTCGTCGCATTTACAGCTTGTTTTCGATTTTGTCATGATTTGTGAAAAAAATGTATTTTTTTGTTTTGTATATGTTAAATAGTCATCACTTGAAAAATAATTCATTTGTACCAAAAACTTTTTATTTAAATTAACATCTTAATTTTTCTATTAAATTTTAATCAATACATGATTGTAGATTTTTATCAAGATCTTTTTAACTAATAATTCCAAGTTCTGAAATAACTTAGATGTAAAAGTATTGGCTTCGTAATCCATTGTTCTTGGGTTCGATTTCCGATGCTCATTGATCTAAGTTCCTGAATTACGCTTGCAAAAGTATCAAAAAGGCTTTTAAAAATTAAAAAGATATCTGCAGATTGTTTGCAAAATTTTCTTGCTACTTTATTTTTTTATTTACAATGTTACCTAAAGCAATATTATTATTTTTGTATTTTTTCATAACAATTTATTTGCTTAACAATAAAATGCATATTATCGTAATCAATTTAAAAAATAAATTAAAAAAATTTTTTTCAAGTCAAATTTGATACTTTATATAAAAATAATAAATTAAAAAAACCATCATAAAAAACATTTAAAACAAAATCATTGCTATGACCACGTTATTTTCATTATTCTACTGTCTCAAAAAGTCTTCATACAAAGTGTCGGCGCCTTCTTTAACTCTCTTTCTCTTTCTCGCGAGTTATACCCACAGCCTATAAGATCATAAAATTCTATGGGTAGCCGCTGAAAGATTTACGAGTATCAGCTGGTAGTTTGGGCTTTAGGCCAAGCAACACATAGAGAGATGAATTTTAAGTCAGTCTTAGAGAGTATATACGCGTGAGATATTCAATTTGAGGAAAACTAGAAAATTCATCACAGGGGCTACTCTCATTTTAATTATTTTTTTTCTTTTTAGATTATACGGATACAGAGCATTGACTTTTATTTTTCATTATGATTTTTCTCATTATTTTCCTTTTATTTTCTTTTTATTAAAAATAGTCTTGCTGCTATGTGTGTATGGTACCACGATTATTTATGGGGTGACTGAGTATTTTAATAGCACCTACTACGTATGTATAGCAGTTTTTGATGATATAGAGTACAGTTAGAGAAGACTTATTTCCGGGTTTTAAAATAAACCCGAGAAAAATAATATGACTATTTTAGTTTTCTAAAAACAAAGCAATTATATACACTTACACACTATTGACTATCATCTCACCCAAAGTGACCTATATTCACTCAAGTTTTCAACAAAACTTCACCAACAAAAAACGATCAAAAAAAAATTAAGCAACACTTGGTAAATCGAGCATATAGTCCCCTAAAAGCAACACATATAGTATGGTAGTTGACGAGCGCAATCATCGACTCGTATACAACTAGATAATTTTCATTAGAAGTATCGAAGAAACAAAGTTACTCAAGTTAGACTAATATACCTATATCTCACCTATGACCGTTCGAGGCGATATTTAATCCATTTATAGATGGTCTTCAAGTGAGTACATAAACTTACTGGTCACCTTCGTCCACTATACGTATATATACATTTATGCATATATATGCACAAGGTACTGGACGCAAACAAGCGAATTGAGAAGTTTGTATGCTAAAGTGAGAGAGAGAGAGAGAAGTGATGGTACACATGATATTGGACGATTCGATTTATATTTGTTGTTTGGATATATGTATACTTGTTGACAAGTTAAACGAAATCTCTGTCACTGTGATCGTTTTATAATGTTCGGATTGTTTGCTGAAGATGTGATTGTTTATTTATTTTTTTTTATAAAATAAAAAAGAGCTTGCAGTTTATCCTGGTAATGGATATTTATTCTTGGTTTGCTTATTTGTATGGAAAAGTACATTATTTTATTTTATTTATTTAATCTTGTTTTTTTTTTTGTATTATTTTTCCTGTTTTTTCAATTTAATTTACAGAATCGTTACGTGAAACCTTGTTAATTCAATAATCAATAAATTGTGGTTTTTTCATTCTTTACCTCTCAAATAACTTTAAATAAAAAATATACATACATGGCGCGCACGTCACAATTTTAATTGAAATATCTCGGATAACGAGTTTTCTTTAAAAATATATAACATATCGACGCCTCGTACGAAGAATACGCTAAAGTATAATTGTCTTACGAAGAATACGTTAAGTATAATTGTCTAACGAAGAATACGTTAAGTCTCT
>JAPYZE010000789.1:0-30742 GCA_030522805.1 Leptomastidea abnormis
GCCTATTGTCCACGGGGCGCGCGCGCGCAAGCCAAGCACATCGTGCGGGCCACGACGAAAAGCGGCCGCAGCTGTGTGTCGGTGATCTCCCTTCTCTATATATACTACTATTACTACTACTACCCTCTCTTTCTTTATATAGTGGTGGTGGTAGTAGTGGTGGTGTCGACGTCATAACCTAGTTACTTCGCGACCGAAAGCGCGTCGTCGTCTCTTCTTGCTTCATATTCTCTCACTCTCTTTTAGTATCTATATATACTGTATAGTAGGTATATATACATTAAAACCACCCACCAATCCTAGTATAGTGACGTTGTAATTTCGCGGAAGGCTGATACGGTATTACCCTATACGTTCATATACATTCATCTTACCCCTTTTTTCTATTTTTTTGACTAAATCAACTTTACAAGTTGGTACTTATTACTATTTTAGACTGTTTTTATATCCGACTAATAAACGTTCTAGTTTTTTTTTTATTTTTGTCGATGGTGCAATTTGCCGGTTTTAAAACAAGCCAAAAATTATAGATACCAAAATATGGAACACACGATATGAAATGAGTAGATGAGAGTGACGTACGAACTTTTTTTTTTCACTGGTTTGAATTATGCATTAGTTTTAATAAGCCAATTATCGGAGAATTTGTCGTAGATATTGCAGTATGACGTTGTAGAATAGATAGATAGATGATTTGTCGTTTATATGTATATATCTACGAACGCTTAGTGCTAATAGGTCAATGATAATACCACTAATTGCTTCTCGTTTATATACGATTAAGTAAATTAATTAATTTGATTTTTTTAATTATAAAAATCTTGAGATTATCACTTGTTTTTTATAAGCAATTCTATTTTACAAAACAAGTAATTACTTTTTCTTTAGAAATAAACTATATTCCTATTTAATTTATAAAATCAATTCTATCAAACAAAATAACTAATTTTCTAAGAACAACCCTTACTACCTATCCTCTCCCCAAAACTAATATAGTAAGCGTAAATTTTCTCAGAAAACCCAAATAACATCAAATACACATCCATCACTCAAGTGTCTCTCTCTCTCTCTCTCACTCTCTTCAACCCCTTGACAAATTCGATTAACCAAGCCACCCCATAAATTCACTCATTCCCAAAGTAATAATAAAACTATATTCAACCCCTTATAAGTAGAACAACACGGATATGGTCAGACACACGTGTAACCGCACGTGTTTTATTTTTTTTTCTCTCCTAATTTATATATACGCATTTTCTCAAGGCTATACACGTGTATATATGTCAAATCAATTAGTTTTACTTACAGATCAGAGGTTTTTCAAATTGGAAAAGTAAAAGGACTTTTGATAATAATATAAAGTAGTATAGTAGTAGAAGAGGGGTTTATATAGAGGTTATATATCCGGTAAACGTGGGTGTGTATAGTATGCGCGCGCGCGCGCGCAAGTGTTGCCGGGCGGGAGATGATGATGAAGAAGAGAGTATATATATTGAAGGTACTGGATTATTTTTAACTTCTTGGATGTTTTAGCTCTGTCTTACTTTTACTGCTTGCTATAGTAGATAGGTTAGTGGCCCCTCCTTTTTAAGCTGACTGTATATACTTGGGGAACGATGTATTGGCTTTTCTTATTTTTCACGTGTGAGGGATGCTTTGGGATGATTTTCTTTTTTTTCTGTTTTTGGAATCGTGGGTAGAAAGAGGGAATTGGACGGTTTAGATTAGAAAAATGGAAAATTATTAAGAAGGATAATGGTGGTGGTGATAATGAGAAGAGGAAAAATGTTAAAAGAATAGTGATTGATAAAATTATGAATGTAAAGAATTAAAATAGTTGGTAAAATTTTTTAGTCTTGAAAGTTTTTAAGTAGTCGGATTTTTATGGATGTATAGAATACTTATATAAAAGAAGTTTTTAAATATTATTCTCGTTTTTAAATGTGTTATATCTTAAGTATAAGATACAATATTATATTCAAGGCAGATCCTTTGAAAGTAATTATGCTACCGTGTATTTAATTTTAATGAGATTTTAGGTTGTTTTTAACGTTTCTACGTAGAATAAAACTTTATAAAATATGTAGAGCAAGATATAAACGAAAGGTGTCGCGTGGTATATAATTATAATGTCAAAAAATAAGTAGTAAGAAAAAAAAAGTTGATTCTGTAATAAATTAATTATTTGTGTCAGAATTTGATAAAAAGAAATGATGCTATATAATCAGATACTAAATTGTAACAGAAAGATAAAAAAAAAGAAAAGTTCAAAGGACAGTACTATATACGTAAGGGTAAACAAGAACGAATAATAAAGTACAGCAATAAAATACAAAAGTAAATCGACTTTCGCATGAAATATTCAATTTTACCGGTAAGTATATTTCTTTCGTGTTGAAAAAAAAAAGTTGTCGCGCGACGAAAACATGTACAACAGTGAGAGATAAGTAAAGGAAACCGAAGCTATACAGGGTTGAAAGCGAGCAAATTCCGGAGTTTAAAAAAAGAAAGGAAAAAAAGTTGAGTCGGTTATCTCTCGAGGCTATATTTGCAAGGAAGTTACCGGGTTCACGCGTCTAGTTGTCGAGCGAATCGGAACGGAATATAAAGATGACAATGCAGACGAAAAATTGCTGCAATCCACGCTATATCATGTCTCTCACCTACTATTTACTATTACTACTACTACTACTATTTTCATCTAAACTTTCTTTTTTTTTCTCGCACACATACACACACTTTACGATATAGCGATTAAAAGTCATGTATTTTTTCTCTCACTTGCTATCTTTCTGCATTATTTTACTTTTTTTTTTATCAACGTTGTCGACGTAGTTTTTTTTTGCTCGTGTGGTTTTTTATTTAATTTTTTTTTACAGTTGATACGGAGAATACGTTGTAAAATTTGTTACATTTAATTTGCATGTCTTTTGTATAACATAAATAATTAATTTTTAAAATTTATTAACAATTAGGTATGATTAAATGATATAAAAAGTTTATGCAAACAGTATTTTAATTAAATTTACATTTTTGATGAATATAAGTGAAAAAAATAATAAAAATTATTTATGCTCTACCCTAAAATAATTATTTTCTAATTAAAATTTATAATTACTGGTCATATACTTAAACTATTGTTAAAATTTTCAACGTTTTTTAAACAGTCAGCTTAAAACATCAAGTCAGCAAAAAGCAAATTTCCGGTTTAGCCTTATACCACTCCTTTCCAAATCTTAATTGCTTGTATTATAACGTAAAAAGGAATTTCTTAAAGCAGCCAAGTCAGCAGAATGACTGAAATGAAACAAGCCTATTTCGGGTTTAACTCTTATTTGATTTTACCATAAGATAAATCGTCTTTATTTTTAGCCTCGTTAATTTCGTAAAGTAGTATAAACCCGTAAATAGTCAGACGTTAAATTTTTCAACATTAATTTTAATTTATTTATAAAACAATTCTCTAAGAATATAAATCGCAATGACTAAAATTAGATCATTAGACATTAATAAATTCCTAAATATTCAACGAAAATTTTCGTCGAATAGTAAAGTCATTTCATAAATTCTAAAACACTTTTTTTTTTAATACACTTTTCCATCTATATAATTTCGCATTCGCATTTGGAAATATTTTTAATCCGTCCCCAAAAAACAAAGTTTGACAATAGACACTTTTCACGCGTTTAATTTTCAACTCTAGCATTATAATAAAGAAAGAAAAAAAATGAAAAAAAAGGTAAGAGAGAAATCTTACTCGGCAATTTAGCTAAAAGCATCTTAAAATAGAAAGTCTTTATATTTAAACATCATTTTCGGTGCATCTTAACCATGCAATATCTCTTGTATATATCTGGCGAGACAGTTTCATTATCTGGAATATATTTTTAGAAAATCTGCACATCCTTTCGATACAAACATTGGGCTATTCTTTATCGGTATTGATAAAATTAAAAATTCAAAATCTCCGTTCAAAAAGCTCCAAACCTTCAAATATTCACCACATTCTAATATACGTCACTTACATAAGAAGAGGAAAATTATATAAAAGAGCGCATCCAAAAGCCTGATATTCAACACGTTATAACGAGGCCGTTAACTTGTCGTGACATCGACTTTATCTCTACTGATCGCAAAGCTTTCTTCTCCTCCCCCTTCTTCCCACTACTTCTATCGTTTGTGTCGTCAGGGCGTCAAGGACTTAATTAGCGTGATATGAAAACGCGGGCAACTTGGCCCTAATTAAGTAGACGACTATACGGTATAGCAACACGCTTGCGCATCCGATATCTTTTAAATCCCCCCCCCTTCCTCTTTCTCTAACCATCTCTTATCCCAACCCTCTTAAGTTACTCCCCTTTGTGAGCTGTTCTACCACCCTCTTGCACTATACTATACTGACGCTACTCTCTGCGGCTTATAATGGAATTTTTATTTACTCGATATATACTGGATTATGGACAGTAGAGTATCAAAGTGTGTTTGTGTGTGTGTGTGTTTGTGTGTGTGTGTGGATGTGTTTTTTCGGAATTGAGCTTTGAATATTTTATTTTAATATGCTGACTAGGATTTTTCGAGGAATAACTACACTTACTTATTCAACTGGGTTGATGTTAATATTTTGTGAGGAATGGAGAGAACCTTGTGAACGTGTTATATTTTTCTCAAGGTTTTTTGTTCTTTTGTTTTTTTTTTTTTTTTTTAATGGTTTTTTTGAGTTTGTTAATATTGCAAGTTCAAATGGATTAATAATTTTATATTACAATCGGGTAAAATTAATTGTCTGACGTAGATATAAAGTAAATTTTGACATAGTTATGGGAATTCGATAAAAGCAATCAAATTTTTGTAAAGCCAACTATTTATCTTTCTTTTTTATATCTGAAAAATTTTTCTACCACAATTTATTGAGCTATTGTGTCCTTAGAAATAGTCTAAGGTTTCAAAAGACTATCTTTTGAGGAAAATTTTTTTTTTTTATTTTCCGTTTAAATTGTACGTAAAAGAATAAAGAATATAACGAAAAATTGGATTTTTAAAAAAAAGTAATGAAATTTTGTTTTTTATTTATAATAAATTAATTAAAATGTTGTATAAGCTACAAAATGAATGTCATTGTTAAATACGTAAGTATTGTAAAAATTACTTTTTGAAAAATTTATCTCCACTACTATCAAGAAACAGACATATTTTTTAATCTACACACGCGATCAATTACCCTTTCTTCCCCTTTTTTACTTCCAAGTGGGCCAGTTGGCGACTTTCTAGTATAGATACGAGAATTGAATAAGTCATGTAACGGTTGTTCCGTTCCACATCTTATTTTTCTATATTCTTAATGATGTTAGTATCTTTCAAAAATTTCAGCCCGATTAACCTCTTTTTTTTTAATTTAACTCTAAAAATTTCCTACCATCAACTTCAATCTTATAATTCTTTATAATTTTCTGACTAAAATTTTATGATTAAAAAAAGAGAGTGATTTTGAAAAAAAAGAACTTGACGTTGTCATGTCAGCTTGATGATGTAGAAAATGTAAAATTATTTCTTCATTATCATTTATTATCAACTATTAATGTCATTAAAAATCTAAAATTCTCACTTAATAAATTAATACCACATCAAAACCTTAAAAAAATCTAGCAATTATCAAGATGTTTCCTCATTCCTCAAATTGTTCTAACTCATTAGAAAAAAATTACATAAAATAAAAATTAATCAGATTACCCTTATTTAAAAAGACAAGTATAAAAATAAACACAAAAAAAGTAATGAGACACGTCGTCTCTTAATTTTAACGTTCACTACAAGTTCACGTTGCTACAACTCTTTTTACTACTATCCAAGTAATAATAAATACATGTATGAGCTTGCAAGCACGTATGACTTATTTTAATGTGTCTAGTTAAAATTAAGTTGTTGGTAACTATACTTTTTAAAAAAATATACTGTCACAACTAACTAATCTAGTTAATCTTTTTTTTTCTTTTTTACATCACATAAAAATAAATAAAAAAATCAGCATTTTATTTTCAAGTTAATTTTAAAAATCTGTTTATTAAACACTTGACATTAAAAACATTAACCACATTTTCAAACACATAAATATATATTTGTTTACCTGAAGAAAGTATAAGTTTCTTGTTTGATCAATTTATCAATACGTTTAGATCAAACATCACCCAAGTTTTCATGTGTTAAACAGCACAGCCAGTTTAAGTTTACTTGTCTATTAACGAGCGGAAGTTTAGTTTCTCTGTTTGTTCTTGAGCATCACAGAGAGAAAGAGAGAGAGAGACTCCTTATCTACTTGAAATAAGCATATTGTGTAACTAGTTATACAAAATAAGCACATTGTACACCACAAGGAACTTGTCTGTCTCACAATAGCTTGATATCTTTAGTATTAAAAACATTTTTTCTTACTTGTATATTACAAATATCTTATTTAACCCAATTCTCTAACATCATCTGGAAAATGCATTTTGCTCGTCAAACCGCAAGCTTCTCTAAGGTCTCTACATCATCATTTTTACGTACAGAGTTTGAGTCAAAATAGTATCAATAAGTAGTTAAAGGTCCAAAAATAGGTAAGGAGTAAAGAAAAGATCCGAGATTTTCATAGGGTCAGACCAAATGCATTTTCAATTCAACAGGTGTCATATCGTACGAACGCTTACATGAGGCAAAGAGAGAGAAAGAGAAAGGGAGAATATGATGAACCGAAAGAGAAAAGTATAGGAGAAATGACAATTGACGGATGTTCTCTTGCGAGATTGTTCGACATGCTGTGATGAAAGTGGAGTGACTCGATGACTGCGTCACTGTCAAAAACGGACTTTGCTACTTTGAAACTTTTTCTTTTATCTTTATTGGTACTATGGATTTTGAGTGAATTTTTTGCTTTTGATGAGGATAATTATTTTCTTTCTGTGCAAAACCCTTTCAAGTTTTTTTAAAAATTTTTTTTTCCAAATCAGACAAATTTTTTAAATATTAAATATATCACTGCTCACATTGTGTTATATTACACCGCTCACTGCATCACAAAAAATTATATAAAATTTTTAAATAATCATCAGGAACTACTCACCAGTAGAAGTAAGCAACTGAGGCAGATATTTCTTCCAGAATGCACATTGCCTCGCTCTAGGTCCATAACCAATTTCCGTCGTATTTGTAGCAAGAGTAAGATATTCCTTCTTTTCAACCGTATGCTGAGGCCAAGTTACTTCCGTCCACGATGTACCATCATCACCCATATTAGGATCACTGCCAGACATCAAACAGAAAACAATAATTTTTTTTAAAATTGAAAAATATTATTACTACTACCTAAGAATTGTAAATTGAAGAATATAAAAGCAGATGTTACAAATGTGTATGTGAGAGGCAAGTGTGAAAAATATGTTAAACTTAGAGTCGTTAAAAAAAAAAAAACAAAGTAACTCAGAAATAGCGCAGTCTCTTTCTCTTGGATTTTTTTATAGCACTACGCGTAGAATCGTTTTATCAACTTGTGTGTGCACCTCCTGGGAGGTATGAAAAAAGTTTCTTTTTGAAATAATGACTCTTTCTGTTTCTCTTTATATATATATGCGCGAGAGAGAGAGAGACTTATGTTCTGAGTCGTTTGCAAGTTTCTTCTAACGAAAATAAAAAAAAAATTATTTTAATAGGCAACTTATGCTCGCAGAAGTTTTCTGCTCTTTTCTTCTTCTTTTTTTTTTTATTATTTTTTATTCTTCTATTTTTTTGCTCTTGAGTGAACTTAGAGAGCTGGAAATAGATGCAACGATGTGGATGAGAAGAGGAAAAGTAGGAGGAGGGGGGGGGGGGGTGGTATAACGACGTTACGAGCGGATTATTTTTAGCGTCATTCATGGAGTGGAATAATGAAAGGGTACCCTGGATGAGAAAAAAAAGAAGAGGAAAAGGGGGGTAGATATATATATGAAAGTGACGAGCAGCAAGTGCTTACCCAGTTTTTGCAAAGTTCGCCCAGTATCTCATCATCCTCTTGGACAAGAGCACCTCGTCTGGCTTGTATTTCTTTTTAGGGTCGAGTGGCTCACCGAATATGTAACTGATTTCGTCGGCGTGCATTACGCCCGTCCACCTTGGCCATGGATTATTTGCCGACCTACGGAGAAATTAATTTTTGTTTGATGAAAAAAATAAAAAAATTCTTTTTTTTTTTATTTGGGAATAAGGGTGGTTTTTTTTAATTAAAATTTTGTTTGATGGATGACGTGCGTATAGGATATATACGTGTGAATGATTATAGGTGTGTGTATGTCTATGCGCAAATTTAACTGCATTGTCGAGAATTTTATTTTTTTGACGTGTCCTTGATAACTTTTTTAAAAAAATTTTTTTTGGAGGGTGTGATGCATGATATGAATGAATGATAAAAATATGATCGGTGTGACATTTGCATTGGAATAGTTGGCATTTCATTAAAATGTAAAAAAATGGATATGTAACTATAAGAAAAAAAAAAAATTCTTGATTTTAAAATTCAAATGTGGTATATTAACATAACGATTTGCGAAGTTAAAATTAGAGCAGAGAAAAAAAATGTTCGTTTCAATGTTCCTAATTTCAACTTGCGAGTAATAATAATTTCGCATGAATAATCGGGAGAAATAATAAAAAAAAATTTCCATGGCTATTATTACAGTTGTTTTATCTAATTAATTATGGAATTGTGTTTTATGTATACAAGTAAAAATATAAAATTGAGCATCATACGTTTTAAGATAAAATTTATAAATTTTTCAATTTAAATATTTGTTTAATTTATTTTTAATTAATATATTTTATTGAAACAAAAAAAAAATTATATTATTTGATTTATAAAATTTTATAGTAACAAAAAATATGTTTAATTCAGCTATCTCAATACTCGCTTAATAATCTACACTCGAAATTTATCTAGACCTACATATTTCCAGCCATAAAAAATACTTCAATAACTTATATACCCTGCATTATAATTCAAGTTCAACATCTCATAATCCTAATAACATCATTAATATTACCAAGAAATTATATAAAACTCTCCACTTCATCGAGCCTCAGTATTAAAATCTTCATTAAACTCATATACCGGTAGCCTCAATATTACCCCAAAAGCCATCATAAAAAAAAATTTCCAATCATCCTAAAAACTACTACATTATAATCCTACCATCAAATCCGCTTTTTAAAAACTCAATTTTCTCATTTTTCGTATAACGCGCTACTAAAGCCTAGATTATGCTGTTTGGTCAGTCGAGCAATCTGAAAAAATGAGTACTAGTTTACGATCTACTTGCTTTACGAATTTCTTGTACTAATCTACGCGATTTAGACTTTTTAAATGATACTCGGGCATCTGATTACAAGCCACAGTCTCTACCTCATAGCTACCTATCCATTGGCGTTATATTCGCTGTGGTTGAGATTGACGCTTAGCTGCAACCAGATCATCACCTTTGATCTTATCGTAGAGTCGCACTCATTCACACCTGTACATTGAGCGTTTGAAGTTGGTGTGTAATGTAAGATCGAGCGATCTAGAAGCTATACTGGGAATTTCTACGAGGTGTCAGGTGGCATCAAGATATATTGAAGTGAAATTTTGAATAAAAAATGTTTTTAATTGAGGTTTTTAAATAATTTTATGGCAAGCATCAATTGTTTGGTGTATGATTTATTGCTTTAACGATGTCATATTTAATAATTCTATGTAGCGTAGGTAGTAATTGATAAACGTCCAACGTTTAATTGTAAACATCAAGGCAATTCAAGGCTATTTGTTTATACCGCTATACGGATGCAGTGGATGATTAATTGAGACCGACAACCTACCCAACAATATTAATATTCGCTCATTTAAATAAAGTTAAAATTTAAAAATAAAATAAAATAAAAAATAGCATGCAATAAATGAAAGAGAAAAAAAGCATAATTAAAATAATTAATAAACTAACCTGTGCGTATAATAATACATGTAGACCTTATTTCCAGTTTCAGCATAACGTGTCGCAAACTCATTGACATTACATGTAAAATGATAATCACCAACAATCTTATCAAGTGCATTACGATTAGCATCAGGATCATCAGGTCTCAACCAATCCGTATACTCATAAATAATAGCATAACGTCCAATTGGATTAACATAAGGATTAAGTTCACTCACAGCCCTAACAAATTCATCTCTTGACACTTTAACATCTTCAGTACCATCAATACGAAACAGTTCGGTAAGATAATAAATAATAAAATAAAATCCTTCCTCTGTATTAGATCCCATAAGTATATTGGTTTTCTTGAAATTAGCTGTTTTCATTGAGTTCTGTGGCGTTTCATCTAAGAAGGCACCATCGATAACTGGTACAAATGGAAATTCACATATACCTAATGTACCCCATTCACTGTTAACAAGATCAACTGCATTTTTGGTATATAGACATTCGATGGCAGCGTGAACATCCGAACGATCGTGTGGACAACCAACAGCTTCGGCAAGCCGCAGACCACGTGTTATCGACTCCTCGCGTGAGATTATTGCCCAGGGTGCAGTTGCTGAACCTGACTGCATTATCGCCTGGTTGAACAGATGTCTGTAATACGATAAATTGAAAAAAAAAAAAAAGAAACCACGTTATTATATCAAAGTTTGTTCACTCCACATCCAGTATTTATAAAAATAAAAAAAAAAAAATAACTCACCTAGACAGTGGCGAAAGTAAAAGCAACGATACAGAAACAGCACCAGCACTTTCACCAAACAAAGTGATGTTATTCGGATTACCACCAAATGCTGCAATGTTATCCTTTACCCATTGCAATGCCATCACCTGATCGAACATACCGGCATTACCAGGTACGTCTGACGTACCAAAGTAAAGAAAACCAAGACTTGCTACACGGTATTGCATCGATACCAGAATTATATTTTCTTCCGAGACTAATGTACGATGATCGTAGACGTCGAGTGTTGCTGTACCCGAATAGAAACCACCTGTAAATTATGAATTGTTTTTTTTTTGTATAGATGATTTTTTTAATTTGTTTGTTGATTTATAAAAGATTGTTATATACTATTATATTTATAAATTATTGATAGTATCTATAATTAGATTTTAGTTAAATAATTTATTAATATTTGTACAATCAAGGTAATCGTTAATAAAACGTCAATCATAATAATAATAATATATAACGTTTATTTAACAAACGACAGGTAATCGTTATATCAATATCGAACATAGGATTATATTGATTTACAATTTAACAAGCTCTCAAGAGAGAAATAGATAGAACAAGAAATCGCGTAAACAGTAATCATTAAAGGGGAATAAGGTCATCCACTTAATCGTTATACAACACAAGAGAAAGTGAGAGAGCACAACCTTCTATGACATTGGCATTGAACCGGATATTTAATTGTCGGTAAGAATTGACTCTGTATACTATCTCTCTCTCTCTCTCTCTCTCTTCGTTGAATATTCAAGAATAAGCAATAGTCGTATACAGAATAAGGCTTGTAAGGAACAGCAATCGATTTATACCCAAACACCCTATACAAATCAATCGTTCAAGACAAATGTCGTTATGTATAGGTATACGCGAGAGTAGTCATAGAAGTATCTTTACAAGTAGATGACCTAAATAACGATGCGACAAAATTGTTTTTTTTTTTTTCAAGATTTATCAATAAAAATTATCGATATCACGCGATATATGATAGATTCAAGAAATAAATAATAAACTCACCACCAAATATCCATATCATGACAGCAGCATTAGTTGGACGTGGTCTTGGTGCAACAACATTTACGTAAAGGCAATCTTCGCTTAATGGCGTATTTGGATTCCACATCATAGCACCAGAAAAATCACCGAATACAGTATCGAGTATTTGAACGCAGCTGTTTGGTGGTTTTGTTGCGTTTAATACGCCTTCCCATGCTTCTGCTGGTCGTGGATGACGGAATCTTAATTTATCTGTAATTTAGAGGTGAAAAGAGGAAAAAAAAATTGTTGATTATTTTGTTTTTTTTTTATTTAGTTTGAGGAGGATGTGTAGTAATATAAAAACTCTGAAATTTTAATTTTAGTGTAGCTGTTGAGATTATATATAGCTGCTAGAGTTAGATAACTATGGGGGTAAAGGATCATTGCCCTCTTTGATGTGGTTGACTACAAAGGGAGTGATAATAAAAAATTTGTTAGTAAATAATAAAAAGACTGGATTTTTGTTTGCGATGACGTGTCGTAAAATAAAAAAAAACGACTGTAATAATGAAACGACAAGGGGTATATGGGTAAATAATACTGCCTTGAGCGTTTCAATATTTCAGCTTGCTTAGAATATAGAAAATCTTTTGGAATGTAAAGACTGGGTTGATTAAAAAATATTTTCGTATAATATGTGATGGTGATGAAGAAGACAAAAAGATAGATGGTGTTTCGTTTGTTTTACTTTGATAAGTTCGCTGATATATGTCTAAGTATAAGCTTTCAAGCTTTGAGCTTTCAGCTTGTATATCAAAACTCGCGTGCAAAAGTTATATTATCGAGCATTATTTTTTTTTTTTCTTTATTTTCTAGAATCATCACGTGTAATTTTTTTTTTTTTTTTAGTCTTAGTTAGTGGCCATGAAAAAAAAGTTTTTAATCCGATACGTCAACGTGTCGGAAAGCTTCCCCCTCGTGGCCTGAAAAAAAAAAACTTTTAAGAAATAATGAGGTGAACGCAGAGCCGTTTAGTCGATGGAAAAAGTTTTTGTAACTAAGGAAGGTGAGAAAGGCATGTTAGAAAATCCTGACGATTAATTTTTTTTTTTTCTTCTTTAACCTCATCACATTGCTAATAAACACTAATCGTAACTCAACACTTACTCTTATTTCAAATAATTAATTACAAAAATAAAATAAATAAATAAATTAAAAAAAACTAACCAATAGGCTTCTGCGCATAAGGTATACTCCACCAAGCATCAACTTTCTTCCCAGAAGGTGCAGTAAGAGTAACTCCTTTAACTCTACCCTTTTTCGTCTGAATAACAAGTGGATCATTATCATCAGCATCACCAGTACCCGAATGCGAAGGTGAATGTGCTGGCTGAGCTAAACGTTCGGCGCGTGGTAGCATCTCTTCGACCGCAGCTTCCGCAGCTGCTGCGGCTGCAGCTGCCATTGAAGCTTCTACCTCGATTGATTTTAACGCTGGATCATCCTGTTGGACTTGAAGGTCCAAATCTGTGGCTGCGTGATGACGACCACGATGCGATGGTGACGCGAGACTTGGTGTTAGTGATGATGCTAATAATAGACAGCAGAAGAATGAGCTTACGAGTGGTCGATGCCACCGGCGATGCCGGTGTTGAACTGTATGGTGCGTCATTCTTTGAATGCCTGAAATATAAAAATAGGGATGTTGTTGTTTAAGAGATTTTTTTATTTATTTTTATGATTTATGATATTGTACTACAGTAGCTAATATCATAAAGAAAAAAAAGAGTTTACATTTAATTAGAAACTTTATATTTTCTTTAAAGTTAGTATATACGCAGTCTTTCAGCGGCATAATTTTACGCTTCGCTTTATCTTGTTGAGAAACTTTAGCTGCTTACTATTACTGTGTGTGTGCATGGGAGCACATAATCCTTTTTATTTTTCAACATTTTAAAATAAGAGTTGGCAAATTTTATGCGGATCCCAGAAGGGAAAAGCGTAGAAATTTATGTTTCGTATGTATATGTATATTCAGTCGAGCTTCGGAAAAGTTTTAAGCTTGGTCTTGTTTAGGGCATGTTTTCGTATATCATAGTAAAATTCAATTTGTTCGTACTTGCAAGTTTTTGATAAGACAACTTTTTTTTGCTGAATTGTTAAAAATAATGAGATTGTAATTTATCACAAGGGATTTTTAACTGAACTTTGACCTACTCGGTTGAACTATTATGTCCATAAATTTAATAATTAATCAATATTTTACAATTTATCCGAGTGAAAAAGAAAAAAAATGAAGAAAGCAGAATTTTTGACATTAACAACGATGTAACATTGAAGCTTGACAACAATCATTGCAAGCTCTGAAAATTCTTTTATAGATAAAATTAAATTTAAATTGAAAGAAAACAAAAACTAATATCTAATTCTTTCCCAAACTTTATTCTAAATTATAATTGTAGTAAGTAGAAGTTAACTTCATTGGACCATGCAACAGGTGTTTTGAATATCATTCTCTGACATTTTATAATAAAAAAAAAATGAAAAATTTATTAAATAAAAAAAGACTGTTTTTCCAATCCAATAACGGATGAGTAAAATGACAGGTATTTCCGGATGACAAATAGAGCTTTTTTTATTTTTATACAGGCTATGTGAATTCCAACAGTTTGCCAATATCTTTACACAATAGAGTAAAACTAAATGACTCTCCCAGTGGATATTTCAATTTCAGTTATTATGGTAAGATTCAGTCTCGCTTACATAAACAACAGATCTACGTTGTAAATATAACGCGAGCTTGCAAGCTCATATTTTAATCGCTAAGGTATTACCTTAATGGAATTAAATCAAATACGACCACTTACAAAATATCTTTTAAATAGAATAGAATTCTGTTACGAAAAAATTTCAAACTAAAACTTTCTTTATGCACAAGCTTGCAAGCTCGCATTCTGGCCCATTGACGCAACCGAAAATTGAGATGTGCTATTGGCTTTTTCCGCTCACCTCATTTTTTTCCACATCCCAATTGAAATCATGCCCGCATTTCTCCGCTATTAAGAGCTCTTGAAAGAAAGAGGGACTAGATAAGAGTAGTATACATCCTATACCGGAATGGCTAACGAAATCAAGAAGAAAATTACCGGTAGTACATGTATCATAATAACTTGAAAGGAACTTGAATTATGCGCTCTCGGATGGAAGAATGAAGTCAGATATAGGTATAGATACAATTATTATTTTATCCAATAGCAGTTTTGGAATCAATAATAAACCTGAACCATCAAACTCTTGACAAATTTAACAATTTAAACTCTCTCTCTCTCTCTCTCTTGGTGCGCGAAAAATAGATCGTAAATTTAGAAGGATTCGATCAAGCGCTAAAACTGGAACATTTCGATCCACTATATTCTATTCTCGTTTCTGTACTAAAATCGAAAAAAAAAAAGAGAAAAAAAAATGTTCCAGTTAACGATCTCTCGTACAGGATTTTTATTCCATTGTTTTATACTCTGTGTAACCTCTGATTTTTTTGCGCTTCGCTACGTATTCAAGCATACGGAACGAACTCGTATGTTTGGTTTTTTTTTTTATCTATCTCTCGTATTTTTCACCTCATTTCTGTTAGCTTGACCCTTGACTTTTACATTTCTCTCTCTCTCTCTCTTTGTGTTATCATTTAAAATGGTCTATTAACTCGTTTATGCTTTTGTTTGTGCTGGATTCATCGAGCTTGAAATAAAGGATAATTTGAAGTATGATTTCAAAAATAAAAGATATTGAACTCCAATTAAATTACGTTCTATGATTTTAGTTTTTTAAATCGATTTTTTGTATGTACATTTTCATACTTTTTTTTAAAGATACTAGTTCACTTGTAATATTGAGATCAATATAAGCATGATATTACGTGAAAATCGAATGAAAATTTCAAAAGAACGTGATCCCTCGGTATTCCCCTATATATATGTATTCAACTTCATAAAATTCTCTACTACATCATTCGTAATTCCATCACTCACAGCTGCAATACACATACATACATACATTCAGCTCGAAGAATAAAAAAGAAGAAAAAAATGTTCAGCCTTATAGAAGAAGAAGCAATATCCAGAGGATGAAAAAAAAAGAGATGAATAAGCTCGTCGAACGGATAGACGACATCGATCAAAAAATTTTCTCGTCCATCCTCGTCGTCATTCTTGTCCGGCATACCAAAGCTGAAGAAAAAGAAAAAAAAGCTAATAGTCAAGCCAGCCAATGAATATCTTAGTCTCATTCCGTTTTTCCTATATAGGTATATATAAGCAAAAGCTCGTGAATTTATTAGCGTGAATTTATTGGATCCCTCTATTGAGAGTGAACTGTCGATATTACACGTAGCTTATTTTATGCTTTATTTTTCTATCGAAGACAAGCAAGGCAGAGATGAAAAAAAAGAAAAACTTGATTGTTAACATAGAAGTGAAAAGAAAATAAGTAGTTGAGATGTACAGTATACGGAGGGAAAAGGTGAAAACTCGAGATGGGTAAAAAGGGGGAAGTTCGTCAAATAGAAAAGTCAGTGAGGGGGAAAGGACTTTTTTTTGTCTCTATCCTTTCGACTTTCATCTTGGTATAAGAAAAGGATTGAAAGAACACAAGACCCTTATACTACTTTTCTTTTTTTTCCCCTCCTTTGAAGTGGAAAAGTTTCGTCTTGCCATATTGGCTCAAGCTAAGAAAATTGATTTCGCGCGTGCGACTTCCCTTCTAACCCCTCTATATATCTCATGTAACTTTGTAAGCGTGTGGCTCTCCTATACTTTTCTTTTCCTTAACGAAAGCTCAACTTTCCCCTCGTCTTCATCTTCTCCCTTTATATAGATATTTTTTTTCCATATATTCCCCCTTCATTTTCTATACTTTTTTCCCCTCTTACACTTATTCTTATTTATTTTCTTTCTTTTCTCTTTCTGTTGATGCAACGGATCATTCTCTCTTTCTCTCTTTCTCATCTTATCGATTTTGCCGACGCGGCTCGAATACCCGAAAGAAGCTTACGCAGTAAAGAGCCTCCTTCCATCCTGCTTATCGGTTTATCGCTTAGACGTTTATTTCTCTACCTCATACTACCCCACCCTCTTCCACTACCCAATTCTTCCTCTTTCACTCTTCAATATATATACTCGTAGCGTGAAGTCAATTTTCCACGCGATTTCAAATTTGACATAGCGTGAGAGATAGAGCTTGCAAGCTCGATATACACGATTTATTTACTTGCGCAAGAATAGTGCTAAAAAGACGTGTGTGACGCTTTTGAAAGTTATATATATATGTAGTTTATTGTCAAAATCAGACGATGTAATGGATTTATACTCGGATGAAGTTCAAATGCGACGTAGTTTTGTTTTATGTAGAAGAGTAAAATTTCACGTTTAACATAAAGATATATGTATGTATATAATAAAAGCAAAATACGAAAGGGAAAATGTGAGAATAACTTTGTCGAGGACGAAAATGAAATACTTCTCGGAAATATAATTGTGAACGAAACGGAATACGAATTTTCATTGTTTAAATTAAAAAAAAAAAAGGAAAATAATAAAATAAAAGGTTAATCCGTTGTCCTTTGTGCAAGTTTAGCTTCATCTTTTTTTTTTTTAGCTCTGCTGAATTATTTAAATTAACGTTAAAATACTTGCAGTCGATTATTTCAGTGTGAAAGCGTCAAGAGAAAGAGAAATGCAAAAAAAAAAAAAAAATATGGAATAAAACTCGGGAATAAAACAGACTGAAAAAGTTTTCTAATTAAACTTTCATTTTTTGTGCTTAGTACGTAGTAGTGTAAAACAAAAAAAAAAGAGAGATAGAGATAGAGCTTGGTTATATATGAGTATTAAATATAAAATAGAGATGTGCTTTGAATAGTAAAAATTGGAACGTAATCAAGCGTATGAGAAGAAACCAAAGAAATGCACGTAAGTTTAAATAATTATAATTCCTTTAATTATTTTTTTTTTTTTTTTCATAATATATACAAATCAAATCTGTATAGATACTATATATGTTGATTTTAAATTCGTTATTTCAGTCAATACATACAATTATATTAACAAAATAATTGCACTTAAATAAAATGTAATTATTATTTCAAATAAAAACATCATGATATGATTTACGATTATATTATTGTTGATCGTTTTTAAATTTTGACATAAATAATAATCATCATTATTTACGTGTCATTTAGTTGATTACACTCAACTACATATTCCAAAGCCTATAATTTATTTTATAACTCAAGTACGTTTAAAGCTAGAGGCTCTTTCTCGTATAAAGTACACTTGAAAACACAACTCTCATATATATCTACATCCACTTCTCTCTCTCTTTCTCTCTTCATTTATATATTCTCTTTTTACCAATCAATCCACTTTAAAAAGAAAGCTCAATAAATCAATTTATCATCTATTCTCAAATAATAAAAAATAATAAAAGAAACAAAAAAAAATAAAATAAATTATTATTAATTCAAACAACACAATATCTGCACCTCACACTTTACATAAACAAATAACATACATAACTCAATATACAGAACTCAAGTCAAAACATAACCAAATACCTTAAAATACAAGTAACCAGACCATGAAGTAAAACAAACAAGTAGTAGTACGAAATAACAAGCCGTTATATTCAGTCAGTCAGTACTTATACTAGCCAAAGAGAGATAGAGGGAGAGAATTTAACGCGTCTTAACAGTAGCAATATATATACATGTAAGGACTATGCTGGTCTCTCTACTATACGTAAACCGCAGTACGCATACATTGAATTATTCGAATTGTTTCGGGCGCCCGGTAGTTGCGCCAAACTCGCAAGCGTTTCGCTATACAAATACACGTGTAAGTATACACACACATATATATACACGTACACATTGGTTTGATGTTTCGTTTGCAAGTAGAGCTTTAAGCTCCAGAGAAGGTAAAGGTAGTAGTGTATATAAACGTTAAGAAGAAGGGGAATAAGGTATATATGTATATACCTTGTTACGAGTACGTATTGGTAAATTTAGGCCGAGCTAGACGCGATGACTATGACGTTGCTAAACAGCCTGAGGCTCTGCGACGCTTGATAGTTTAACGGATGTTAGTCTTTATATGTATGTATATATGTATGTATGTATGTATGTATGTATGTATGTATGTGTGTGCTTGCTTCTATCTTGCAAGCTCACAAACCCCTCCTTATCATACTCTTGCGAGTGTGTGTCTGTACATCTGTGTGAGCTTAATAGGCCTGTATTCCTGTATATCAACTGCCACATGTGTATAGCTGACTTGGAAGATATATATGTATGATGCTCTGACTATCTATGCTTAGGTTGATGATGATGATGCTGATGCTGTACGCTTAATCGGCAGATTCGTCAAATTTTGAAAGCTTGATTGAACGAGCTTTCTCACGTATTAGGTATGTGTAGAAGATGTTTATATTGCTATATATTGACAAGTTATTGATGTTTTAATAAATAAGTATATCAAAATTTTTTTAGATTACTTTTTTCTATAATAATATATTAAGTTTTATTTATTTTGTTTTGACAAAAAAATTTTAACATAATAAAACACTCCAATAATATAAAAAAAATAATAAAAGCTTTTGTATATTTTCATGTCATCATCAAAATCAGCATCTACTTCATCACACCCACGCAAAAACATACACCCATATTTTGTCTTACTTTCAATATTCAAAAAGTTGTACACACAACATAAAGCTTACTATATATCGGAATAGCCAAAATTTAATAAGCTTGCGCAAGCACACACGCACAAAGCACATCGCATATATAACGCTAATAACACGCCGGCGGCGTTGGTAACTACGACAACGAGACTGAAGCAAGAGAGAGAGAGAGAGAGACTGTGCATCTCACTCACTCAACGGTATATATAGCCTCGAGTAGGACAGCAGCTCATAAATCGGCTCCCTAGCATATCGCTCTCCCTCTCTCTGGCCCATATTGCGCTGTGACGCGTACGCTATTACGGATAGAACGTAATATAACGTGAGTGAGCTTGCAAGTGCAAGTATATATACGTGTATATATATGTGGGTATGTGTGTGTGATAGGTTATTCTCCTCTAGTGATGGTTGGTAGAGCTTTTGCATACCGATCAGGATTGGGTTTACGAGGTAGGTAGAATGTCAAGAGTTGGTATGTGTGAGTAATGAGAAAGTTTTTGTGTAAGTAGAGAGAGAGTAAAAGGAGATGGTGTGAATGGGAAAATTTGGAGCTTTATTAACGGATTTATTATGACAGTTTTGTACTTGATGTACTTATACTCCTATGTGTGTAAGTGTGTCTTTGTGCTTTATGTGAGGAGAGTAATAGTTTTGATTGCGTTTAAGGTGTTGTAACTTTAATTGCTTTTAGTGGAAAGTTTGAATTATAGTGTACTTGTGGGTCTCGTATTGTTACTGTGTTTATATTGTAAGTGTGTGTGTGTGTGTAAGTGTAGTACGTTTCAAATGCTTTAAAATATACTTTAATTTGTTGAATTGTTTAAAATGGTTTGTTTATTAGGAGATTTAAAATGTAAAATTTGTTAAAGAAAAATAGATTTTTAGTTAAATAATTTAAATAATAAATAAATTGATTAAGATTAAAGTTCCGAAAAAGACAATACACAACATGTGTTTTACAACAACAACAGCAATAGAATAAAAGCTCAAGTGCGCAAGTATGTTTTCGAAATAAACAAAAGCTTGAGAAGTAGTAAAGATATATCTCGCGCAAGCTCGTCTTGAAAGCTCAAGTGGACTCCAATCATCAAGTGTTAAAAAAGTTAAATTTTTCCAACTACTTACTTCGCAAGCTCAACCGTGTAGTTAGAGATAAAAAAAAAAGAGAAAAAGAATAGGTAGGCTGAGAAAAAAAAATAGTAAGTTCAACGATGAAGGGGCAAATAAATGATGAGGGTTCGCGGTGAGAGTGGATAGCTTTTCATATATACGAGCTTGTACGTATGTACGTATGTATGTATATATGTATGTATACGTGCGCCAATAGCGCCCGGAAGCTCGGCCTTTCCGCCTCATACTCTCAGCACTACACATTAGTATATATACGTATGTATACTTATAGTAGTACCGGAGATGGCGTGTATGCTGGTTATTGTAAGGGATTTCCGCGCTCTTTTCTTCGACACTTCTCGACCTTTTTTTTTGCTTTCTTTTTTCTTTACTTTTTTTTCTAATTTAATGAAAATTGAATTTGAATTCATAAACCGAGTAAAAATTAAATATGTAAAATATAAGTGATATGTATTTGTTGAATATGTTTTTGACGTACTTTACAATAAAATCACGCAATCGATACGCTTAAAATTATCAAATCCTGCATGAGCTTAATTAATCCCAACTGAGCTTTATACTTTCATATCAAATAAAAAAGTATCATTAACAAATCAAATAATACAATTGAATAAATAAAAACTTACAGTTATCGCGACTGGAGTTTCCGACTGTAAAGTCGTCACGGCTTGTAATTATTAGACGACAATGCTATGCACTACAGTTGGAACTCCTTCGTTATTATTCCTTCCCTGTAGCTGCGACTAATCCGTTATACGGTAATCCTCACTTTCTCGTCTACATCGGCGTCTTGCTTTTCATTCTTTCGTCCTGCAATGATAATAATAAAAGTTTAGTTTTTTTTTTCTTCACTTTTGTTTTTATTTTTATGACTTATATTATAGTTTTGATACATTTGTTGCAAGAGAGTGAGTTGGATGAATGTGCGTATAGTTACTTGAAAAATAGCTAGTGATCGATCGGATATATCGTATACTTGGTATATATGACTTTTACGTGGCTGCAGGTGACGCGCCGATTACGTGATTGATCACACATATATCCACAAGGGAGGAGAAAAAGAGAAAGAAAGAAAAGCGTTATGTTTGATCTCGTTTTGGTGTTTATATGTATGTGTGTGTAGGAGAAGTGATATATAGATATGTTTTAATGTGTCTGTGTATCGGATATATTGGCGTTATAAATGGATGTATCATTTAAAGAAAAAATCAATGGACTTCTTCGGTTTATATGGATTCATTATATTTACCAGTTAGCTTTCGTGAGCTTTTGTTTAATAAATGCTTCGAATGTGATCAATCAAATTTTATTCTCTTTCTTTCTTTTCTTTTTTTTTCTTTTTTTTTTCTTACTTTTATTCTATTGACAATAAAATTATGAAATTTGAAAAGTAGGTCGGATTAATTGAATTAGTCATATTATAATATCTGAGTAAAAGACTATATCTATAATAATAATTGTAAATTTTATCTTTCATAAAATTTAATTAAGTTTTGAAGGAAAAGTTTAATTGGAATCACTTTCTCTAACTGTTCGACTAGCTGTCTTTTAATTAAAATTTTTATACTTATTTAATTATTCGTATTAAAACTAAATAAATAAAAAGGATAAAGTTTTGACGAATGAAAATAAAAAAAAAATATTTTAAATACAAAAATCTAAACACAGAGCTCCAAGTAATAAGTTATTTTTTTTTAATCCTATCCATTTCGACACTCTATTGAGCGTATATCGGTATGTTAACGCATACACAATCGCTTGAACTGATAAACACACCAGGAATCGAACCCACAACCTGAGGATTACAAAACCTGCGTTCTACAGTCTTAGCAATTACAGCCATCAGAAATACGCTTTCAATTTTAAGAACAAGAAATTAACTTTGAAAATTTTCAAAATTAATATTTAACATGATAAAAAGAAAATATAATTAAAATGTGGAAGTTAAAGTATTAATATTCAAAATACTATAAAAGAATATATTAACTGATACAATTAAATTTAAAATGTAATTTTTTTTATTATGATATATGATCACTGTCATTAATTGATTTTTATTAAATGAATTATGACTTGACCTAATTTCATTTGTTTTGTACATGCTTCAATTTTTTCACGTGTTATTATAAAGATTGTGAGAGTATCGATCACTTTACCGACTAATTCTTATTCATTATTTTTTAATACATTTATTCTGAGACACAAATATTCATCAAAATGTATACTTTATTAATTTAATTTTGAAAAAAACTATTTAATTTATCGAAAAATCAATTTATTACTTTAACCACTCAAAAATTCTTATACGCTTCACATCACACAAAATGTGCTTTTACTATAAAGTCAATGTAAGTTTACTGTCACGACTCATCACACAAAAACAAGTTTTACGATGAGCTGCAAGTCAAAGGAGTAGAAATACTATCTTACATACCCCACGCAGCGTCATAAACATCTCTCGAAACTTATACTCCAAAGCTAACCCCAGGAATCTCTGATAAATTGCAGCGTTGACTGAACTGTAATACTGCTGTAGCTGTCGTTGGGTCGATCGCATGGGTGAGTATATGCTATAATATCAACCCGGATATATATATATATACTGGGAGATTATTAAATTGTTGTCTTTGCACGTTGTGAAATTATAATATGAGCTCTAGTTTGTTTCGCTGCTGCTGTTATGTTTGGAAATTCGCGATAGGTAGTAGTTGTAAACTTTTATGTTTACTTTAAGTTTTGGTTATTATTTAAATTTGGTATAGGAGGATTTTATGATTTTTTATTTTAGCAAATAAAAATTATTGTTTGATTAAAAATTTAAATTTGAGGACAAGAAATTTTTTTTTATGAAATTGTATGTGTTTTATAGTTGATTATTAAGCAAAGACTATCGTAAGAGTAACACGTCAATCAATCTTATACGTCGCAGAAGAAAAATATGTATAAAATGCATATATGGGTATAAAAAGAGAACATCGACGAGTTAAAAATATATAGAAAAATTCACAATGACAGGTTCATAATTTTTTCTTCGCACGCGTGGATAAAAGAAATGTCTAACAATTTTTCACACGTGTACGATACAATGTCGGGTATTATATAAAGTTTTAACTTTAAATTTTCAATCTTTTACTTTTTTTTTTGTGCAATTGAAAGTTAACCGAGTTTTTTTTTCTTTTTTTTTCTTTCTTAAAAAAAATGACAATTTTCATATACGATTTTCTATGAAGGATTTACATTTCAAAAGTAGGATCAAAAAATATATATTTCCTTTTCGACACTTTTCGACATTAAAAGAAAAAAAATACTTTCAATACCTACCGTGTAATATTACCCTATATTTTATTCCGTACAAAAATCTTTCTTTACTCACACTTACCTACCTGATATCATAAAAAATGTAACAATCACTAGAAAAAAAAAAAAAAAAAAAATCATGACAAATTTCGCAAGCACGAAGGTCTCTCTCCTTCCTTTCCAACCTTTATCCATAAAATTTTCATTCGATTCGGTAAGTAATGATTCGTCGTTAACAAAATCGAAAGCCCTTTCGCACACACTCTATACACTATTTCACAAAATCCAGTATCAAATCCTCTCGCACACACACATATCCCACACACCACTTCACTCATCCAATAAATCTTAACACCAACTGCAAAAAAAAAAAAAAAATAAAAAAAATTATCACGGTCACCAAAAACCAAAACGAAAAGAAAGAAAGAGAAAGAGAGATCGAATTGCGCAAATTTTCGTCGAGGTCATCGCTTTTCCCGAGGCGCGTAACGCGTGACAAACGTCGCGGAACGAGCCTGCTGCGGTCGTACTCGTAGAGATATACCGAGTAGAAAGAGAAGAGAAGGAGGAGGAGGTGGTCTGACCTAGAGACGTCAGTGTGCTGGCGTGCCCATAGGCCATCCATAACCCTAATACTTGCTGATACAGCCTTTATGTGTGTGTGTGCGTGAGAGAGAGAGAGAGAGAGAGAGAGAGAGAGAGAGAGAGAGAGAATGAGGATTGGTGGTATAGCTGGATACGAACGACTGTAGAGCCGCAAGCTCGACAACTGTCTCTCTTTCACTAACGCATATATAATATCAGCATTTCATTTTACTACTACTCTTGAAAACGTCGTATACATACACTTGACAATTTTGAAAGCGAAATTAAAACTACTCTCAGTGTCAACTACCAAATTTTTTTCTTTTTTTTTTATGAATACTACTGTACTCTTGTTTTATACTATATACATGACGTATGTAGTTGTGTGAAATACCTCGTGGAATAGCAATTACGTCGTGTGAATCTGTGCATGCGCATGACGAGTATATAGGGCCACCGGCCTTTCTCTCAAGAGTACACTCATTTGTATAAAGTGATTGGTTAAAACGTTGGTGTGAAGTGTAAAGAGTTTAATGAGATTAAGCATTTTAGGTCTTTGTTTTGTTATAAGATTTTTTTTTTGTAATATTAAAATTTTATTATTGTTTATATTTAAATTAATGTGACACTTGATAATTAATTTTTAGATTATTGAGTAAAAGATTATTTTATAGTATAAAGTTTATAGTACATTTTACATAATCGAAATACGCAAGATGCAGTATTACGTTTATGAATTTATAATTAAATTATAGCACATGACAATTCCAACACTCTATAGCAAGCATATAGGTATGCATTTTAAAATAAGTGAAGTAACGTATAGTATAGCTTTTATATTTCCTTCTGTCTGACACATACATACATACACACATACGTATTTTTAAAACCCACATTATCATTTAAAATTTAAACCTAATGCAATTATGCGCATAAATTAAAATACCAAGTGATAAATGCAGAGACTTACTTACTATTACTACTTTTATGCTTTACCTTCTCTCCACTACTTTTCCATTGAGCTCTATTAAAATTATTCGAGCTAAAAGTGTGTTAAAGTAACGACTTCGTGAAAAATGACCGAACGACTGGATTAATGTCATTCAGGATATATGAGTATTAATTTTATCGGATGACAAGCAGATGAATAAATTTTTTTAACCGATAAGAATATAATTTATATACTTCTGAGTGAAAATGTATTAAAAAAAAAAAAAAGAAAATTTTTCATGACTATATTTTTACCTATCGTCATCTCGATTAAACAAATATTTGTTTAGCTATTAATTTATTCATATATTTTTTTACGATCCAAGCTTTATCAGTTTTTTAACAGTCTCTCATCAATTTTTTCATGTCAAAAAATCGCGCGCTCTCTCGATTTAAATTCATATTTTTTATCGTTATCTCTTTGATTATTAGCCAACACACTCGCATATACATAATACAGATCCGTATAATTTTACGTATAGTCTGGTTATAATACGAAGTTAAGTGTAAACAGTGATAAGACCTTATATTTCTCAGTTATTTACCAATATATATACCTGAATGATAAAATATCAGTTAAACAAATATAGAAAAAAAAAAATACAACTGATTTATTTACCTTATAAATATCACGATTTATAACAACGACAAACAAAAAAAGTCAATGCTAATAAAAAAAAAATCTTTAGATAATCCCTCTACTTCCACCAAACCAACCAAAAATATCCAATCCTCCCCCCGAAAATTCAACGGTAAACCCGCCAGAGGCAGAGAGAAAACCGGACCATCAGCAGCAAAATGCCAAAGAGCCATCGAGCAGCAAAATCCTGTAGGATTATATAGACTTCTCTCTCTCTCTCTTTCTCTTGTAGTATAGAGCGTCAAGTCCAGGAACAGCCCTCCGGACTTCCAGCATATAGTATATCCCCTCCTCTCCTCTTTCTCTCTCTCACTCAACTCGTCTTTTCCAAGCCGTCGCGTAATCGGCCTGGTGCTTTCCTATATATATACATATATTCAATGTAGATATATCGAGCGCTGCAGCATCAGTTCTAGAGACGACCCATCCGCACCAGATGAACTACTACTACTACTACTACTACTACTACTACTGATCGAGAATAGAGAAGCAACGAGAGAGAGATAGAGAGGAATTGAGATTGCGATCTCGAGCGACTGTAATATGAGCAGGCCTGAGTTCGATCGGGCGTATGGGATTTATGGGGGGATGCGTTAAATGTTAAGGGGATGAGTATATTCTAGGATAGATAGATAGATAGATGTATAGTAGTATGTGTATGAGATGAGCTTGAGTTTGAATTGAGCGTGTAACGGATATTAAGGATTTTGAGATTGTTTTGATGGGAAGAAGGGGAGGGGATGTATTTATGAGGAGAATAATAATTGATTAGGTATGTGATGTGGTATTATTTTTGGAGATTAATTATTTATTTTTTTTGATGGGTTTTTTTTTTATTGGTTTGGGTGAAATGGGAGTTTAATAAAGTAAGGTTTAATTTAATGAATTGTATGATTTTATATTGTAAGTTTTTAAAATATAAATAATAACGTGGATATTAAAATAGAGAACTTTGTATGTATGTTTATTTTTAACTTGGTTATTTACTAATAATAAACCGCATATTTTATTTTTAATCTAGACTTGATAATTTTAAGTTCAATTTATCTGACCTGACTGATAAAAAAAGATATTATTATGAATTTAAATTTAAATTTAAATTTTAACGATAAATAAACTTTATTAAAATGATATATTTATAAACTATGAATAATATCTAAATACCATAAAGCTTATGTGTATATTCTCATGAATTTTTAATAAGTTTACAGGAGATATTTTTAAAATAAATCATGTATATATATACATTTACGTTGTAACTTTCTAAAATTACTGTATAAGGATATATATTTTAAGTATAGCTCTTGTTTACTAAATTGTCAAGAAGAATTATGGAGATATTAAGCTCATGCTAATATACCCAAAAGCTTGTACATCATCTAAATAAGTACAAGAAGACTCTCTTTGCCTTATAGCTTTCTTAAAATATTTAACAAAAATTAATTAATTTTCTTAATTTTCGTACATCACGTCAAAGTAATTTTGTTGCTTAAATTTACTGATGTAAACATATCATGTAACTTTCTTAACATCTTATATGATTGAGAAACTCTGAGGCGTCAAAAGCATATTTTTTATTTTAATTTATCCTAAAGCCAATAGCTCTATTTTTTATATAGATTTCAGTTGAGTTAAGCAAATAACGAGTGGCCTCTGAAATAATCAACTTTTCATTTTTTTTATGTATACGTAAATTGGATTTGCCGATGGACGTACGTGTAGAAACAGATAAACCGATAGACAAAACGAACCCACACCAAATATCGAAGTCGATGGAAATTCTTTCGGAGCTTGCGCGCAAGCTCAGTTTATACATAAAGCTTTTTCTTTCTTCTCATCTCTTGTTTTTTTTTCAAGTTCAATTTTTATTCGCATTTAAATTTATTATGCCTAATCTGTTTTAATAAATTTTCAACATAATTAGATTCAAACTAATACAGAATCGATACATCAAATCAAATAAACTAACCATAAAAAAAAAAAAAATACAACATTCCCCAAAAACATACCAGAAAATCAGTTTTCTTCAGAGACAACATAAAGTTCGTATTTACCATATCATGCATCGATCTGTTTACCACTGAGCTTTTTATTTCGCATAAGATATACTAGCATCTTTCTTTATCTCCTACTTCTCTATTACTCTTATATAGATATACCTATATTTACGTTTTACCGCATCGAAAGATTAATGATCCTCTGTGGCAATAATACCGAGAGACGAACGCTCGATTGAACCTTCATGAAGCCGAAAGCTCGATAGCTTTAGATGATAATGTCTTTTTTTTTCTTTTATTTTTCTTTCTCATACCATAGTTTTTCCTTACGATTTCCCTTTAATATCGAGATTGACGCGAATACTTCTTTGGTATAGTATTTGTGTTTATGCGTGTTGAGAAATACAAAGAGCTTGCAGCGTTTGTTTTTTTTCTGTTGCGTAAAAAATATGAGATGTTGAGAGTTTTAGTTTTGATGATTGTAAATTACTTGAAATTTTATGTAAATAAGTAATTTTAATTTGTTGAATTATAATATTTTTTATTATTATTTATTGTTTGATAAAAAATTATTAATAACAATAAAATTATAGTAAAATAAATGTTTATGGTTTACAACTATAAATAATATAATGGTTATTTTTGATATAAAATGTACCAAATAGTCCACCATTAAATTTGAATTTAATTTGAAATTAGAAACGCTATGCTCAATAGCATTTGTGAAAAGTTAATTAACGCACACTGGTAATACTACGCTTAGTTATCGATTCAGTATACAAACTATAGAAATATAAAATTTTTTATAAATATATAACAAATTAAGTCTATAGCATCAACAAATTAAAACTCGATAATTAAAAATAATAAAAGAAAATAATTAAATTACACTTAGCGTCAAAAGCATCGTATCGTAATACAAAAAGAAAACTTTTAGCAGACAAGAACCAAACATCAGAAAAGATCGAAGAAAGAAAGAGAAAAAAGTAGAAGAATGAAGAAAAGTTTTGGTCCCGAAGCAACTAAAGGCGCCAGCCGACTAATCTCAACCGACAAGTCGAGTGGAGAGGAAAATGAAAGGAATAAAAAAAAAAGTAGTAAGTAAAGAAAAGAAAAAAAAGTAGCCTAGAGGGGTTATATCCACGAAAAAAAAAACGTTACATAAAACGGCAATCCCAAGGAGCTGCTGGGTACAATGGCCGATTGCCGAGATAGAGCTTGCAACGAGGAAAAAAGCTCTCTTTCTCCTTAACAGAATCATCTCGTGTGGTATAGCAGGGAAATCCAAGCGAGATTAAAGCGACGAACAATAGTTTGGTCTAGATGTACTTACGTATATATACCTATACGAAAACTAGGAAAGTACAGAGATTCGCGTGAGTCTGGCTAAAGCTTGTCGCTATGGGAATTAGTTGGCGCGGATCGTCTTTCAGTCGAGAAGTTCTATACCCACCCGCGAAATTTGCCTCATGTTAAAGCTCACGACTGGAAAATGCTCGTCTTGCTATTATTATAGCTTCAACGTACTTCCGCTACATGTACGTGGTATTACATTTTTTTTTTTTTTGTTAAAACAGTATTTTTGCATGTATTTTTCAGAAAGTGTTGTATTTTCAAAGTTTTTGTAGATTTTCGAGAAGAAAAATGTTTTATAACGATGTACTTATCCCTTAACTGTTCTTTTTCTTTTTTTGTTTCACTAAGTAGTTGTTTTTTTATTTCAAGGCGTAAGAAGAAAAGAAAAATAAGTAGGCAGAGCTTTTTTGGTAAAAATTGTTTTTGTTTTACGTTCCGTAGAAGAATATTTCGAGCTTAAGTTTTTCTTTTTTTTTTATAAACGTGACGACGCGATACTGAGTTTTATAAAGCCGAAGTTATTTACGATGCTTGAAAAAAAGAGGGGGAGAGAAGGGGAGGGGGTATTGCATTTTAATCCAGTGTTGGCCTCTGGTGCGAGTTTTGCGGTTGTATATACAGGTATATGTGTGTTATACATAATAAAGCCAAAGTTTGAGCTTGAAATTTACTGCATGTCATAATGAAATGCGATGAAAATTTTTGAAAGCCAACAGAAAAAAAGGTAGCCAAAAAACAAAATTTTTTTATTTTCATATTTAATACATTAAAAAATTAAATTGAAAAAAAAATATTACAAAAATTGCATTCAGATGAATAAAGTAATCCTACGTATAACTGTACTTTCAATCAAATATAATTATTTATAAAGATAAACATAATTAAATTATTAAATCTTACTTTTAGACAGTACTAACAATAGTAAACCAACGCTTAAAACCACAAACCATCATTCTTACAAACATCTCGCAATAAGTCCTAAGTACATCCTGCATTTACCATCGTCATTATCATTCCCTCTAAAGCACATCACCACCGCAAGGGCAAGCAAACACGTACCTATACCTACCCTACAATTCGACAAATACCCAGACAGAGACACAAAGGGAAACCTACATCTCTACCCATTTCCAAATTCCCTCTGAGTAGAACGTCTAGTACAGAGTGACGTAGAAGTACCAGAAACTAGAAAGAGGATGATGATGATGATCATGATGAGGTAAAGAGGAGATATATATATATATATATATATATATATATATATATATATATATATATA
>JAPYZE010000790.1:0-34733 GCA_030522805.1 Leptomastidea abnormis
GTAGCGAGCGCTAGAGAACACGCCTGGAGCCACGTGGCCCCCCCCCTCACGGAGGCGCGCGCGCGCACGCACACACACACACACACACACACACACACACACACACACACACACACACACACACACACGTTGTCCGACGAAAGCGGGTATGGTCAAGGATGGAAGAGAAAAAGGGGGAAGGAGGAGAGTTGAACTCGTAGCGAGAGCGGCAGGAGAAAAAGCACCAGCAGTCCACTCGTCTCTTTCTTTCTTTCTCTTTCTCTCGACGAGCTTTAAAGCGACACTCTGCTCTCGTTCGTGGGAAGATAACGACGAGAGTCGCTTGGGAGAGGAGTGTATAGGACGAACGGAATGAGGACTAGGACATACCAAGAGGGTACAGGAAGAAAAAGAGAGAGAGAGTGAGTGAGTGAGTGAGCTTGCACTGACCAAAAGGGAAGTAAATAGAAGTTGGAGAGAGTAAAGGAAGGACTGGTTGTGAGAGAGTGAGTGGGAAAATAGAGAAGGGATGATGGAGCGAAAAACGAAACGAGCTGGAGCACAGGCCGAAGGCAGATAAGGGAATGAGAGATGAGAGAGAGCTTGCGTTGAACTGCTAGAGAAGCAAGCTGTAGTGAAGTGGGTGGAAGTGGGTGGGGGACTATAGTGGAGGATAAAGAAATGTAGAGGACAGTAGAGGAATTTAAATGAATTGATTTATTCGAATGGCGTGTTGGAAATAATGCCTTGACGACTAAAGGGATTTAACGCTGTGTATATTTGTATGTATGTATGTATGTATAAAGCTGACATTAAAACGTCAAAGGAAGAATAAATTTTTTTTAATGCTTGCAAGCTCGATCTTGTGGAATTGAAAATATTGATGAATATAGGATAAAGGTTTATGTTTATTATTTTTTTGAGGATACATAGTGCAATAATTGATATAGCTTCCGGTGAACGTATAGAATTTGTTTTTGAGAATAAAACTTTTGTTTCGAGACGTTTGTTATGTCTATCATTTTTGTTTATGTATGCGTGTGTGTGTATATATATGTATTAAATAACGACTTGTTATAGAGCATATATAACAAAAAGAAAGAGAAAAAAGCTCTTTATTTTTCCCGTGGCACACAAAGCTTATCGTTATGAAGAAGAGAAACTTTTCTAAATAAAAAAAAAGAGAGAGAGAGAAAAAGGTGGTTTATTGAATAACATCCGCTGCATGAAATATTTCAATTTAAGTCTCGTAGATCCTCGCTTGTGCGCGTTGCTTCCAACAATGCACGCGAAAGCAAGTAACTAGCCTTCTTTCTCTCTTTCTCTTGGGAACCTTTAAAAAAGTTTAAAGTACGCTTGCGCCTCGACATAATAAAGATATCAAGTTTTCTTCGAGGTCGCACGCTGGCAAGTAGTAGGAGGAGGACGACGAGGACGAGACAAAAAGTGTCGCATCCCGTAACGCAGAAAGTATAGAAGGCAGCGTGGTAAAGAGCTATACATATATACACAGAAAAATAGTCTTTCTCGTTGTATCGTCGTCGCTGCTACTGCTACCAACTGGTAGCTCACCATCACCACTACTATACCACTAGCACCGCAATTAAGACGGAAAAAGAATGTGCGACCGAGAGAGAAGCGGAAGGATAGAGGATGAGGATGTCGTAAGGGTGCGAGTGAGAGAAAGAGGTGCAAGCATAAAGAAAAGCTCAAGACCAGTAGAAGAGAGAGAGGGGGGAGCTTTTCTCTGAACAGGTAAGGGGGGGAGGTGTTTCCTTGTCGCGCGCAGCCCACTGCATCCTAGAGTTTATGCTCCAAGCGAGAAGAGAACCCATGGTGTGGCTAATCTGATGGAATGGCCCAAGTATACACAGTCTCTATGCTACTCGTTTCTATCCTTCTTCTTCTGTGGTCCCTGCGGCTCTGGTACTGCTAGACATATAGCCTTAGTGATCGCTGTCTCGACTATGTGGCTTTAAAGTTGTGGTTTTTGACCTTTCATGGGTGTACGTGTAATGAAAGCTATATATATGCTCAAACGGAATATGTTGTATAAAATTTTAACATAATTTTATGAGTATGGTAGATAAAAAATTGGAGATCTTGATTTAACGAATTATTCGTGGTTGTCAAGCTTTTCTAAACAGGAGTTTACGAGAATTTCGAGAGATCTAAGGTGCGAGCTAAAGGCGTACAGTCGATTAATCACAGGATTACGAGCGGGTGTGGCTCTCTCTCTCTACTTGCAAGCTCTTTTTCTCCCTTTCAACCTTTCTACTTCTTTTTTTTTATTATTCTTCTCTTTTCTGCTCTTACTGTTGTACAGCCTCGAAAAAAAAGTGTAATGATTTAACGCGATCGCCGAGTTTTACACTACAGCCGAGAAGTGTAATCGGGACCATACTACTACTATTCTGTGTAAGAGAGCCATATAATCCCTAAACTCTCTGGTATAACCTTTTTTTCAAGAGAAACGATCTTTTTTGCCACGAGCAATAAGTCACACGATAATCCACCTTCCCGGCCTCGTTTTAATTCACAAAGTGGAATGAAGTTTTTGGCGATAAGTGTGCGTTTTACCAAGCCCTTTCTTCATTCTTCTATTCCTGAATTTCTCTGCACCATTAAAAGCTTTATATTTTCTTTCGTAAAAAGTGCAATGCGAAATACTAAAGTAATAATAAAAAAGAAAAAAAAATACTGCGTATCTAGCAAACAAATGTAATAATTATTTCTTTGGTAAATTGAACAATGAATTTTCGTTTGGCTATAAAGGCGCAGCTCGTATAACTGTGTTATAAAATAATCAACTTGCTGCAGGAGAACTAAGAAAAATATTGCCGATTGCTATGGCTATACATAAAATTCGATTTATTTCGAACAAGGCAAGTAAATTTGTTTCGTATATATAAATTTGTAGTAGTAATAGTAGTGGTGGTACGGTTTAAAGGGTAACTTTATTTCATTTAAAGCTCGAAAGGTTTTCGTACTGGCGTAAAAGAACGCTAAAAATTTTCATCACCTCTAGAATCAATGAAACAAAAAAAAAAAGAGAAAAAGAAAGGGGTATGAAACTGTATGCTTGATCAGAGGACAATATACAGTTCAGTGAGTCAATAAATTGTACTTTACCGTAACTTTTTTTTTACCACATATGCAAAAGCTAGTATACGTACATTCTTCAAAGCGAGAGAAAAGAAAAGAAAATCACAATCTTTCAGTAAAATGTGACATATGGTAACCAGCGATAAAGTCGATACTCTGCATTAAAACCAAGCTTCGACAGCAATATTGCAATCATTCTAATAAAGAGCCAAAGGCGTCAGGTTCTACTATACCTTACTTTTACTCGCAAAATTTTCAATAGACGGACTAGAGCAACGGTCACGGGCTGTGTCGACCAACGAAATTGCATTCGTCCTTTGCAAGCTTCAATTCCTTCTTTCTTCACTTCAGCGAAAAGGGTCAAGCGCAAACGTGGCAGCAAAAATATGCTGATGCCCGTTTGGCGCCTTTCATCGTGTGAACCGGGTGTTCCTCTCCTTTTCTTTTCTTCTTGGAATCGACTATGGCTTCGAAACGTTATTTTGAGCTTGCAAGGCAGAGATGAAAGCTAGGAATCAGTTTTTCTTTTTTGTGAAACTTTTGCTTGCCTTTTTGACGAATACTGTATTAAATATTTCCTGGTGACCTGCTATCGATTGTTATTTTTCTGTGACTATAATTTTGTATTTCGGGATGAACATAAAAAAAATTCATTTACTCAGACGAATATACAAGCTTTTTATATGAAAGTCTCTTGAAATATTTTTTTATTAAACAGAGAGTATGAAGAAAATTAAATGAAGAGTAGATATAGGATTGCAAGCTCGTGTAATATTGCGCGTAACGTCAAAGAAGAAATAATATTTGGCTGATTTTATTTGAACAAAAAGAAAAAATGATACCTTTTTTTTTTAAAGAAAATAGAAAATTTCAAGCAAAGCAACACTCCCTTTTACCACCGCACTCAACAGCTCTTTTACTTGGCTTTAATAACAAAACAGCTTCGCAAAAGAATTTTTACGAAAAGTAAATTAAACTCCCAAGCGCTGTAAACGGAATGTTCCATTTTTCTATAATAAATAGACTTAGGTGCAGAGCAGGAAAAAGTAAAAAAAAAAAGAAGCAAAAACAAGATGGAGGTGGTGGCAGCAGAAGCAGCAGCTCGTGGACGAGCAAAAAGCAAGGTTGAATGAGCTACGACGGCGCCGCGGAGAGGTAGAAAAGGAAAGGGAGGATGGACAATGGGGTGGAGCGATGTAGAAGGAAGAGGAGAAGAAGAAGAAGCAGGTCGAAGTTGAATCTCGCGTAAAAGCGGCGCCGCAGACCTTATCCCGCGAGAGAAAGAGAGAAAACCTCGCCACGCGCTATACTTTCAGCTTCTTCCACACCCACCTCCTACCACCCCCTCACTCTCGCTCAAGGCACCGTTTAAGCCCCGAGATTTTATTAACTTTTTTTTTCTTTTGAGCCTCGCGTTCCTCTTTATCTCTCTTTTTCTCGCTCGCGATCTTTCCTCCCACTTTTATTTTTTATCTCTGTTCTTTCTTTCTTTCTTTTTCTTTTTTTTTCTACGTTCTGATTTATGATTTTTCAGCTCGATCTGCCACAAGAATTATGCCCTTTTTTTTCTTCTTCCATCTCTTGCACTCGAATTGCACTTCTCGAATTATTAGAACTCAATTACCTTGGCTCTCGTAAATGTAATAACAGTTGACAATTCGATTGCCGACATGTCTTTTTTTTATATTTGTACCAAAGCTTATTTTCTCTTTCAATAAAAAGTCATTCCTTCTGAACTTGTATAGTTTTCATTTCTTCATAAAAGACATTGAAAATATTTTTATCATTTCATATCAACAAAAAATTTATTCTCAACAAATGAACTCAAATATCTCATTCCTACTCATCACAATTACACGTATACAGTAAAAAGGTAAAGAATTCATAATTTAAAATCTCGCAAGCTTTAAAGCTTGCACAAGTCTCTCTCTTTCAGAGAACGAAGTAACGGTAACAAGCGCTTCTTATTAAACTCGAATGCCGAGAGAGCAAACCAGGCAGACCTTTAAAAAGGTACACACCAAGCACAACAATCTAGCCAGTCGAGGCTAAAAGGCGAAACAAATTAAATTGCTACGTGAGCGCATAGTACACACATACACACAGGCTCGGTAAGCTTTTTTCCGTATACACTCTCTCTCTCTCTCTCGCTCTGGAAAAAGAAAGTCTTCGAAAAAAAGCAACAGCTCGACTAGCTCGCTTGCAAGCTCTGGTGCGTAATGAACGTTAAACCGAGGAGAGGATTATTTTTATGCTCGTCTCGTCGTCTGTCTGTCTGTCGTCTGCTTTCCAACATCCCCTTTCTCCATAAGTATATATAGTAGCGTTGTGCAAAATCGTGTCTCGTTCGTCACCCTCGTACGAAGCTGAAAAAACAAGGGGAGAGAGAGAGAGAGAGAAAGAAAAAGAAGTATGAAAGAGAGAGAGAGACAAAAGAATGGGTTGTGCTAACTTGCCGACCTTTCACTTTACAAGCTCTTTCACGGCTGGCTGTTTTGAGCCCGCAGGTACGGGACATTGTCACCAAGGGTTTATGTACCCTCACTCACGTACAACCATCTCTCTATTCTACTTACGTTTAATGCGTGTTTATAATGCTTAGTATATTGCTGTCTTAAAATTTGCTTGGTAACACACTATGTGTATTCCACAGAATAAAAAAAGAAAAAGAAAGCGTCTAACTTTTTAACGTCGACTGTTTTTAAAAGTAAGAACTCAATAAGCTTACTTAAACGTATACATTAATAAAAAAAGCTTTCGGGTGTGAAAGTTAAAAGATCAGCTTTACACGCATGAAAATCAATTTAACTTACGATCATACAAGAAGAAAGCACATCTAATGCATTAAACAATAGTGATGAGAGAGAAAAGAATTAAATGATAGCAAGTACAAGACAGATCAAACGAAAGCAATCGAAACATAGCTATATATTTAAGAGGTAAGGGATAGGGTAGCAAAAGCGTATAACCTGTGAAAAGATTAAACGAACGCACGCTTGCTGAAAATCTATTATGCGAGGTGGAGCAAGACAAACGTAAGGGAAAGAGAAAGAGAAGGGATCACGAAGTGGTTGAGGCCATTAAATACAGGGAGAAAAGAGAGGAAAGGCTATCTGCGCTTTGCGGTGCTTATATAACATTTGCACGGGAGAGATTCGAGAGACTGTAGTAGTTGTATATATATTCCCTTACTAAATATCTTTACATCTATATAATATATCTCTATAGAGAATAGTCTTTTCTCATTCCATGTATACATACATAAGTTCGTCCTTTTTTTTCTTTAAAGCTGTTGCGTTGATGCTTAAAATTCAAAAGTCAAAGAGCTTTAGCTTTCTATATATAGGTATACTATACTTTTGACTCTTTGAGCGATTGATGTATTTTATGTATGAGTAAAAAAGGAGAATGAACGTGGAAAAAGTAAGAGGACTAAACGTATGATGTTCTATAAGTGTTAAAAGGCGATCGGAGAGAAAATTGGATTCTTTAAAATGTCTTATCTAATGGAATTTAGAGCGTCGATCGATTTTTATGCTAACTATCATTAAATTTTTTTTTTCTTTTTTTTACTTAAAAAGTGAAATAATAAATGTCATTATATTTCTAACTTTTTCATCGCACATTTTAATCTTGCATTGTCATTAATCGCAAAAAGTAATTCTTCTATATACATCCTACTAAAATATTAATCAACGCGTCAATACCAACTTCTCTATTTACCCATAGTTGACATTCACACTTTTCATAATAATAACGAGTGTATACTAGCGTATATAGACCAAAAAGCCAAGAATAGAGTATATGTGTGTACAGCAAAGCGGTAATCATAAGGGGGAGATGCCACGTGTGCAGTAGAAGTCAAATAATAATAGGTACTCGTCCTGCATCTATGTGTATATATATATATATATATATATATGTGTGTGTGGGTCGTCTGAATTGTTCGGACGGTAGAAGCCATGCACGCGTGTCATCTGAGGCGTCAATGAAGAGGCTACGGTGTGTGTTGCTTGAGGGTATGAGGGGAAGTGTAGGGTGTACTAACGCGTACTAACCACAACTCATGTATAACGACGACACCTCTTTGTACGAAAGAGAGAGAGAGAGAGAGAGAGGCTAGTGATAGAGATGCGCTATATATACACACATACGTACACACATGTATAGCTATAGATGCAATCTGAGGGAAAAGCGAGGAGCTTGCGAAAGTTCGGGAAAACTCGTTAAAAGCGTACTCGCACAGCCTTCTCTCTCTCTCTCTTACTCTCTTTCGTATATTTGAACTCGATTGATCGTAGAGAGACCCTTGCAATTACACGGAGCGCTGGGTTGCATGCACTACTACTACTGCTACTACTACTATTGCCTCTCTCTTACTCCCTCTATCTTTCTCTTGGGCAAGTTTGATGAAAGGAGTCGACGGCCCGCGTGCGAAGCTTTGCCCTCCTTATGCCTAGGATGCTTATTACCGAGTATATAAGTTTGCGACACGATGAATTACTGGGTAGTAGATGGTGTTGCTTGGCTTGTTAAGAGGCGCACAGTATAAGGAACGTAGTAGGATGGAATTTTTATTGATTGACTTTTGAAATAAGATATCGGTGATGAGAGTTAGAGAAGGAAATTAAAGTAAATTTTGCTTTCTCAAAGAAAAAGCTTTAGGGTTTTTTGCTTTCTCAAAGTAAATAATATTAATTGTTTTATTTGGACAACTTTGAGAAAGCATTCTGTTAACGAAGTTAGTATCGGTTTCTATTTTGTTTTTGATTAATACTTTTTTTGTTGTTGAGATTGAGTTGTAATAATACAATAATTTATGTAGCTGTTATGGGAATGAGCTTTTTTTTTATACGAGGACAGTTGATTAAACAAATCAAACTTTTGTTTTTAAAAGTAGAGATGAAACTATGATTGTTAAATATATTTCCAAATCATCACTTTATCGTACTTTACTGTCTAAATATATGTCCGATAACTCAAATACTCGAAAAATTTTATTCCACCTGATCTAGTTTCTCGACTGACTTCCTACTCATTTATATATACGTATATCTAAAGGTTAAAGAAACTTGAAACAGATGTGCTCTTATCCTCTAGTATCTCAGTTGAACATCACGTTTTTAAAAAATTTTTCAAAATACGGTTAGTATGATGATGATGCTTTAGTTTTAAAAACTGTTAGAAAATGTAACTGTCAACTTTTTAACTCAAGTGCAATTACAATTTTGTGAGAAATAATTAAAAGTTAAAACAATGGAATTCATTGAAAAGCGTAGTAAAACTTTTGAATCAATTGAAAATTTTATTTTAAAAATGTTAAAAGTGTAAAAGTTTCTGTAGAAAAAAGAATCCAGAATATATTTAAAAAAAAAATAAATAAAAAAAAGTTGTAACTACGTTGTATAATTATATGTATCGTTAGCAGTAAAATAAATTTAAACGTTAAATCGTGTAAATCGAAAGTTTCTCGTAAGAGGGGGGGGGGGGGGTAAATAGTAGTAACTGAGTGAATAAACTGAACTGTCGCAAATTATAAACTTACCGTGAACGTCCAATTTAATGTCGATTTTCAGTGGCTCGGCTAGAGCTAAACTGCTAACCTTGCAAGTAAAAGTAGCGCCTAATTCACTGCGTGCTACTGTGAGATTAAGTGTGCCACTTCCTGTGCCGATTTCATGTTCCTCCAGTTCCGACGAATACTCCGCTAAAAGTTTGAAAAAGAATTTTTCGTTTCAATCACTTTTTTTTTATATATAAAAACAATTGAGTTTACGTTGAAATGATTTAATTATTTATGGATATATTTACTTTTTCATTATTATTTCATTTTATTATTATTTAATGAGTTCATACTCGGTTAATTTAATTTTAGTCATTTTTACGACTTTAATGCAGTTAGTACAACGGATATGAATATCAAAGTTCAAATTTATTTAACTTTGTTATCAACAAAATTATTTATAAACCAAAAAAAATCAGATTAAATCTCAGCGAAATAAACGAATATATTTTATCCAATAATAAATCCCATATTCTAAAAACAATCGATAAATAAATAAGTATCGATCACTAAATAAAAATAAAAATAATAATAAAAGCCAAATCTATCGAAGCAATCTCGAGAATGAATCCATTCTCCAACAACTCAATTTATATATAGTTAAAAGCTCCGTTGTCGTCATCGTCGTAGCCATCTCGTAACATAACGATAAAGTCATAATTAACGATCGACTTACACTTGAGTCTCGTGTCGCCGTTGTACCACTCGACCGTAGGCACCGGTCTACCCTTGCCACTTTCACATCTTAGCTTAATCGACGAGCCCTCGATTATCGGTCCCAACACTCGTCCGTCCTCCAGTGTCTGCTTCGTACTCTCATCCACAACTCGTACCGAAGTTGGCTGAACTATAACACACAAAAGACGTATACGTTATTGTTAGAAGATTCACAATACTACTATTATCATCATCGTGAAAATTATTACATCTGTTTCTATGTATACATATATACATATTTAATAATGTCTTATAAATACGTTTGTATAAAATTTTGTTATTTATCTGCATTTACAAGATATCATTTCGAATATAAGTCAATATTAAATATTGGCTTAATCTGCTAGGTAGAATTTTAATCTCTTGTAGGCTAAATTTATGATGGAGAGAATAAATAATTGAGTTTTCTCGTGTGTGTGTGTGTTCTTTTGTAATTTAGGTCATATGTTCATTTGTGGTTATACGTATGTAAAGCTAATGTTAAATGTGAATTTTTTTTGCAATGTAATGAGGACATGAACAAAAAGAAAAATAGGTTAATGGTTTTGGAATCGTCAATGCGATGATAATTAATAAAACAAGATTTGCATAAAAAATTATCACACTCTTTGATGTTTTTAAAGCTAACTAAATCTTTTTTTATTTAAATAAATATTAGCGTTACGTACGTTTATTTATTTAAGCTCACGCTATTTTTCTTTCCGTTGTTTTTCAGAATTATTTCGAGAAAAAAATAATATTGTCTTTTTAAAACCATAAAAAAAATATTGCAATTTTGTTTTCAATTAATTTCCAGAGCAAGAGATGTAGACGAAAAGAAAAATTGGGTTAAAGAAGGAAAAGGATTTGGGTGTGCGCGCGCGAGCGCAAGCACGAAGAAACAAAAGAAAAGGCGAGAAAAGGCGATTACGCGGGCTGCAGTGGGATAGACAAATGCGACAGAGCAATCCTCCCCCGTGTGCGAGGACATTGAGGAAAAAAGTCAACTTAAAAGTCAGGTTAGAGAGGAAAGCGAACAGGAAGAAAAAAAGAATAAAGAAGAGAGAGAGAGAGAGAAAAGGTACGAACAGGAGAAAGAGAGTAGGAAAATGGTAGTAGTGGTGATGGTGGATGAAGAAGGACAAAGCTATACGTGCGGCAATGCACGCGCAAGGCTCGGCTTTTCCCAGGGGAGTAGTATATAGGGGTGGCTCGCGGGGGGGCAATGTAGGTCGAGTTGCTGAATATTAAACCTCCACTCGTTGAATATTAAACGGCCAATCCGAGGAGGCACACGTTCGTCCGCGAGTAAGAGAGAGGAAGGGAGAGAAGAAAGGAGTTGGGCTCGTAGATCGGCTTCAGTTTCTTTTTATACTCCCTCTTTCTCGATTCTTTTTTTATTTTCTTTCTTTTCCTTTCCTCTTCTTCGACAGGAAGTTTTCTGAACTTTCTTAGTGGGAAAGAAAAGAAGCCTGAGGTGAAGAAGGAAAGAGAGAGTGAGAGAGAGAGAGAGAGAGAGAGAAAAGCGTATGTGGCTGCATAGTAGTGTCTACCTATATCCCCTCTTTTACCGGATGCTCTCACCTCCTTGTTCTTGCGAGCGATCTTTTGAGTGTTTACGCTTTTCTCGAAGGTAGACAACGACTTGATGCACAAACCGTTTACAAGCTGCAATATCATTTTTCTACTTTTTACTTGCTTGCTTCCTTGCTACTTTAATATTCTATGGTAGAGAGAAGAGTGGGCTTTTAACTCGTCTATTGTTTTTTTTATCAAAGAAACGATATTTTACTGTGTATATTGAAGAACATAGAGATTGTTTGCGAGTGCTAGGAAAAAAAAAATTTAAAGTTCAATTGAAGAAGCTTTTAAAAAGTTTTTAATAAATTATGATACTTGACAAAGTTAGATTGTTAGCCAATTTTATAAGGATATATAAAATAAATGATGGATAATTTTATAATAATTAAAAATTTAAAAATAAACTTTCTAATGCTTGTATTCATGTTAATTTGTTGTTAAAATATTCAAGTAGTAAATTAAGATCTAAATAGGAAATATTCATGTCGTATTTGCATCATTAATATTGTTAATGTAAACTCTGAATTTTTAATAATGTTACACAAATTTTGCATTTACATGAAAAAAAAAAAACAACTTTATGTTTACGTTAAATGTTTGTATATTTGAATAAACATATTAAAATATGAATTTAACCAACGAACATTTACTAATTACGTAAGCATCTAATTAAGAAAGTTTTTCATTGCTTACAACGATGACCTTTTTTTTATATATTAATAACCTTATTAAAATAAAAAGATAACATCATTACTAACCCACAAATGTAAATAAAATAGTTCAAATATTTCTAATAACTTGAAGATAAAAAAATAAGACTACATCACTCAAAGTCAAAAACCATCACATAAAATAAATAAACAGACATATAATTAGTTAAGACTTTTACTTTTACTATCCACAATTACACTACGTTTTGACTATAGGTATATCTACCCTAACTCACACAAGAGTCAGTATAACGACATCAGTTTATTACCCTCTCTCCGGTGTATCCAGTGTTAAAAAGTCAATTTTACGTTAGCAGTGTGCATCTGTTACCGTAAAGCAGAAACTTTTGTAATTTCATTACACACAAGCGACGTCGGCTTGCTGCTATATACTACTGTGCTGCATCAAGAATGTGCGCGCACGCGTAAACTTGCACACCAGATGCCTCGCGCCTCTTCTTCTCTCCCTCCTCTTACTCCTCTCTTGCCCGTTATTAAAGTCACCTCCTCTACTTTCGGCAATATGTGACTAGATTTTCCTGACGCTCTCTCTCTCTCTCTCTCTTTCTTTCTCTCTCTCTTGTGCAACCTGTCTCCTCAAACTACTTTAGCGGCCTACCCTACTTTTCAACGACGTATTAATTAAAAATTTTTGGAATTCAAGCTATTTTTCTTTGACCCTATTTTTAGACGCAAAACGACTATCATTTTGAGAATTTTAATTATGATGATATCATATATCGTTTAAATTTTTTAATATTGTTTTGTTACATGCATACATTTTTAAATAAAAATGAAAATTTTGTAATTGTTATTATTAAAGTTTCTTCAAATTATTACGTGACTCTGTACAGACATTGTATGTACATATAGAAATACTGTAATAACTTTGTACTTTTGCGAAGTAATTTGGGGGGTATAAAAAGTTGACGTCACTCAAAAGCCGAGAGCAGCGTAACCTTTATGATTTACGAGCATAAGAAAGAAGTTGGAACGAAAAATTCTTATTTTTAGATTAATAGGCAACAGCTGCATAAAGGACATGACTGACTAAGGCTAAAGGTTTTTTCAATAGTAAGTAGTAGAAATCAGGCTTTAGTCAGACATAACACAAATGTCCTGTTATTTTGATATAACAAAGTAATAAAACAAAATAATAAAAAAAGAAAAAAACATCAACAAGAAAATCAGATAATTATCATTCGTCACGAGTACATAACTCGTCAACACGTCCGTATTATCCTCTACGTGAAAAGCGAAGTGGAAAGCATCAGGAGCAGCAGCATAAGTCAGAACCGGAAAATCGAATAAAACGTCCAAGAGGGTAAAACGTAATTCTCGTGGAGACACGCGCGAGCGTGGAGGCAGCAGCGGCTCTGAGGTCAAAACCGTAAAATCCATCCTCTTCTTTCATCCCAAGACGTCGTCGCGGCTTCTCTGCGGAAAAGCATCCTCGTCTAAAGAAGAGAGAGAGAGAGAGAGAGAGAGACGCGCAGGAACCAGATGATTGCAACACGCGCTGGACTATTCGATTCCGAGAAGCCCACGCTTCCTGGCCGATGACAGCTTTCTTAATTTCGACAATTCGTCTCTCTCTCTCTCTCTCTCTCTCTCTCTCTCTCTCTCTCTCTCTCTCTCTTTCTCTCTCTTTTCATCCAATCGTTCTACACGCGCGCGAGACCAGGCAATTTCGATGAAAGCATCGAATCCCACCCCCCTCCCATCCCACTATTGCACTACTCTCATTCAGCCGCACCAATCCTTCGAAGGCTCAGTCCACTTTTTTCCATTATCGTCGCTTCTTTACGTCGGCTTTGTGTCCCCCGGTTTTCTCTCGAGTTCTTCAAACCTTCCCTCCTCTTCACACGCCATACCGGATAAGCTCAACTTAATCAAATATTCTCTTTTATTAAAAGCAAATATTTTGAGACCGAAAAAAAAATCTCGTTTACGGCTTGAAGTATAAAGATGAGATTAGTGGCATACAAAGACGGTGGCTTTTTTTTATAATAATTTATAATGGTATCTCTGACTGTACAGATTGATATCTATTCACTAAAATTAATGCAAGGGTAAGAATAATATGATTAATAATAAATTAATTAATTAAAAAATCGATCAATAATATAGAAATTTATATCTATTGTCTATCTTATAAGCCTGACAAGCATCTCTATATACATCAATATTTTAATACTTCTCTAGTATTCGAAAGTTAGGTGGACAATAAAAAAGAGCGGCTCGAATCATTGCAAGCTCGTTACCTTACACATAGCTATATATAATCACTCTCGGCTTCCGTACTTTTAACGGTCTTTACGCTCTTCGTCCAAAGAGAGAGAGAGAGAGAGAGAGAGAGAGAGAGAGAGAGAGCCCGTACTTCGTCGTCGTGCTCTACAGAGTTATGCGCGAGCGCGCACGGTGTTATAAAGGCAAAAGTTTTTCACACCGGCCGTTGGTGCTTGTTGCCAGCTTAATCGCAGCTTTAGTTGCGTTAAGAAGAAAGGGAGGGAGGAGGAGGAGGAAAATGCCCGGATTACACGCAGCTCGGGGTAAGATAGAATACGTGTCCGCGCGATAAGGAAATTAACTCGACGAATGCCTTGGTACTTTTTAATTATGCAGATTAAAAGGACGCGCTACTTACTGCTGCTGCTTTTGCTGCTTCTGCTTGGTAATGGTAGAAAAGTAGGGTGAGAAGGCTAAAGGGTTGAGTGAGAGTGAGTTTGTGGGTATATACCTGTATGGTGTTATACTTGGTACGTGTACATGAATGTGGGATTTTACGTGAGATGAGAGAAGGTGATGATGCTTATTAAAAACAGGTTTTAGTTTTTATACTCGTGGTTTGAGACTTTTTGGTGTTTTTTTTTTTTTTGGTTTAATAGTGGATCATGAAAGTTGTTTATTAAGTAGGATTATAAAAGTTTTCAATATTTTTTGATGAACTGATTAATGTGCACCTGTTGACTTTTAGTTGGTTAAATTTAAGTGAAACGTCTATTACATGCTTGTTGTATTATACAGTTTAATTTTAACTTTTTGATTGAGGACTTGTAATTAATTTTTTTATTAATGAATCTTGAATAAAAAAAATAATATTAACTTTTTATATCTACACCAATTCTGCAATATAATTTAAAATAAAAAGATGATTTTTAAGTGAAGTCAAGTAAGCATCACTCGATTTTCCTACAATTGGTTCAGTAAAGCTACTCAAAAAGTCGAAAGAGCATTTTGTAACAACGAAACACAATCGAAAAGATCGACCAATCCCATTACCTCAGAGCACTCAACAGTCAAGGATAAACAAAAAAAAAACAAATAATAAAACGAGTGACATTTGAAGACCACTGACATCCACAATTCAAACGAACTCACCAAAAAAGATAGACAAAAATACAAGAAGACTCGTCAGTAGAAAAAAAGCGTACATAGTCAGACAGAAACGCGTCGGTCTCGAATGTAGAAATAGTACTATACCATCTGACTGTCCAACCTAACGAGCTTGCGGTCTGGCCGCTCGTTTTTGTGGGTTAGGCGAACGTCGCCTCATGCAATTAGAGATGCTCTATAGGACAGAGTTACAAGAGAAAAAGAGAGAGAGAGGGTGAGAGAGTCATATACGTGAAATACTCGTCGTTGTAGGAAATTCATGAGAAACGAGCTACACGCACATATATACACACACCTGGTGCTTATTACCGTAACGAAATCACTCTCGGATTTTCGGCAGAAGAAAGTTCACGATAAAGGAGACACTCACAAACGGAGGTAAGCACAAACGGACATTCATAAACGTAATTGAATGACGGTAGCATTTGTAACTGAGTATGTATATGCCAGTTGGCGGCCAGCTCTCTCCAAAGTAGAGCTTTTCCTCGCTTTGAGGGACGGACTTCTAGAATATATATATATATATAGCAATGGTAGCAGCAACATCAGCATCAGCCTTTTCCTCCCCGCGATTCCATTTCTCGGATTGCCCAGCAGCCGTATCCACACACATAGCAGCCCAGAATTTTCGGTTATAGCTCCGCGACCAAGGCTCGTCTCTGCGCCCTTGCTTGCACGACTCGTGTGCATTTCGCTAATGCACATACTACAGGATCTCTCGTATATGAATATATACCTATATTGAAATGGTTATATACATGCAAAACTCTCGGATACTTCCGAAATACTTCTCTGTGTATAGACTATATATATTTCGTGTGAGGATTTCTCTATAGTATTGGATAGATAGATAGATAGATATATACGTATGTGTAGGCTTTGGAAATACTGTTTTTCCAAGTAACGTATGTGTGTGCGTGTGTGTATGTACCAAGTGTGTTTACGCACTTTCCATGATTTATATGTGACTCTGTAGATCTACGGCCTCGTTCTCTCTATATATAAGTATATATAGCCAGCTACTATACTGTGCTACGGCTATTTGCGTAAGGAAGTTTTCCGCGATTGACGAATAAGAGAGAGGTAGTAGTAGTAGGAGAATGACGAGGATGGAAAATGAAGTTTTAGCTGGTACCACTAGCGGCTGTTACTACTACTACTACTACTGCTGCTGCTGCTACTGCTGCTGCTGCACTGGTCCCGAGAGTTTCATCTTCTGTCAAACTTCGAGATGTGAAACTCCGATTATACTTTCTAAATATTGCGAGGCTAAAGTACACTTGGGGGAAGGAAGGGAAAAAGAGAGAGAAAGAGAGAAAGAGAGAGAAGAAATTTTCATTTCGAGCAAACATTCGCGAGCGTGAAATATGCCAGACCAAATCGCAACTTTACTACTGCAGTGCGCTGCTCTCGAAGTACGCCGCTGCTTGCTGCACTCGGGATCTCTCTCTCGTATTTCTTTGAAAAAAAAAAAAAGAAGAAGAAGAGTTCAAAGTGAAATTGTTCATTTTCGATTGCTACCAGAGTTTCTACATATATTATGTTTCGTAAGGTTTTTTTTCTTTGGTTTAAAAAAAAAAAAAGTTAAGAGAAAACTTGAACTTGTCGAGAGGGTCAAATTGTAAATCGTTGTAATGTAATGCATAAATATCGATTTTTGAAAATCCAATACGTTATGATTTCAAGCTTTATAAGAGCTTTTATTGAATATACGGTCAATGCAAAATAAATTCCAAAAACATATCCCTCCAATCAATACCTTTTTTTTTTCAATTTCTATCTTCGCTCACTTCTAATTAAAACATAAAGAACGTATCCAAAAATTTCGCATATATACGCAGTCCAGTATCCTCTCATCCTTCTTTCCATTCGCATCCTTCTCATCCATTTCCACGCTCACACGCCGAGTGCTTGAATTCTCTCTGCCTCCCCTTCTCCTTCCATTGGCATCGCCACTCGAAGAGCCAGGTCTTTTTTTTTCTTTGCTTCAGCAGCAGCAAGCCAGGGCTTAATTAGTTTTTCCTCTTTTCGAAATTACTTTCATTCTTCTCGGTTCTCAGCTCTCTTGCAAAGAATATTCCCTTTCTTTCAAGTACGCGCGCACGTTTTCCCTCTCTTCTTTTGTTTATTGAATCAGTTTTTTAGAGACGAAGAGAGAGAGAGAGAAGCTAGGGCACTGCTTTATTATTTTTTACTGACGCTTGTTTGTAGGTGGACGTAAGAAGAGAAGAGTAAAAGGAGGAGAAGGAAGGGCCAGTAGTAGGAGAGTATAACTCGGTTGGTACTAACTTTAACGCAGTCGCTAAACACGTTAGATAGTAATTTCCTACAGTAGTAAAGTTCAAGCTCACGTCAGACATTCGATTGTCTAAACTTTGCTCAACAGAAGAAAAAAAAATGAAAACAAAACAAAACAGAATAAAAAAAAAACGTTAATACATTTTGTGTAAAAAGTGTGTCTATCGGACAATTTTACTGCTTGTCAACAAAACTTTTCAACCATAGATACACCCCCTCAAACCATTTTAAAGGTGTAAATTGAGTTATTTATCTTACGAGGTAATAACACGTGGAGCTCGTCACACCAAGAAAAGCTTTCCCCTTCTCTTCTTTTTTTTTTTTATTTTCAAGTCTCGAATAAGCTTGGCATTTACGTTTATTTCACCAAGCCCAGCGGCCATCTCTCCCTCCTTTTCTCGTCCTAAAGTTTCACCTTAAGACGTAATAAAGCAATCTATTATTCTCCGTGGCCAACTCTACTGGCAAGAGTGGTCTCTCTCCAACGTTCTGACCCTTCTTCTTTCCCTCAGGCAGTCTCAGCATTCTCTCTTTCTCTCTCTCTCTCTCTCTCTCTCTCTCTCAAGCTCTGCAAGCTCAAGCCCACGTGCCTTCATCTTCCCTCCCCCCTACCTACCTCTCTTGGGAAGCCTCGCGTTCGTTCTCCGCAAGCCAAGGCTTGTCTGCGCGTCCTCTCGCGCGTAAAACTTCGAGAGAGCGTCGTGACCCGACTCGGCAAAACTACTCTACTACTCCAAGAGAGAGAGAGAGAGAAAGAGAAAGAGAGAGATAGAAAGACGCTATGTGGTCGTCGTCGTCGTCGTAGTCGTAGTAGTCGTCGTCTTCTGCTACCACTGTACCGTCCAACCGAACGATTTCGGCAATCTCAAGCAAGTAGAGATATAGATGCGCGTGAGCTGGACTTGCTAGTGCTACTACTGCTACGCGAGAAAAAAGGGGCCTCGAAACAAAACTTTTCTGGCAGGGAAAGAGAGAAAACTGGCGTAGTTCGAGGGATGAGAGAAGTTTTTCTCATGAAGGAAGGTATAGAGAAAGAGAGGTAGAGGAAGGGACATGAGATGAAAAAAAAAAAAAATAAAAAGAAGAACATGGCAAAAACGTAAGCGCGCGCGAAATGGCTTGGACTTCCGGTGCGACGCGAAAAGTGCGAGCTTGAATCTAGGAAAGAAAGAAAAGAGACAGAGAGAGAGAGAGAGAGAGACTTCATGCAGCGAGAGAGATTGTTTCATTCTTTAACTACTGCACAAAGCTCAGCTCTATTTTTATGTTTTTCTTTTTTATTTTAGTCCCAAGTTTTTTTTTTTTTTTAACCTGCCCGAGGCCGTTCTTTCGGTCTTAGCTAGACTTTGGGGATGCTTTTTAGGTCCTTCAGAAACGCAGAAGGAACGAGCGGAAACGGAAGCTGAAGAAGAAAGCTGCGACGCCGTGGCGACGGCACGATAAATCACGAGAGTAGAGTAGGATAGAAGAAAGAAAGTGAGAGAGGGGGTAAATAAGAGGGAACAACGTGTGTGGCTTTTTTTCTCTTTTTTTGCTCTTAAGTCGCATTTTGTTATTCCATCTACGAACGATGGACGAGGCGTTTCGGCCCTCGGTCACCACTACCACCACCACCACGTGCCTAAAGCATATTTTCAAGGATCGATTTTTCATAAATTTTCAGCGATTTTCTTCAACGTTCTAAGATGGTTAAGGTTATGTAAAAAAGTGAAGAAGAGGAAGTGAGGATAAAAGGGTATGGTATGGAGGTGAGAAAAAAGTACCCGGTAGAAGCTGTGGATGCTATCCTGCTAAAATAAGCGGACGGCAAAAGCAGTCTTTCGCGGAAAGTCGGATTTTCAAAGGTGAAGAAGCACAAAAAAGAAAAATAAAGAAGAAAATATAGAAAAGAAAAACTCTTCGACAGAGAGGTCACGAGACGTAGAGCTGTAAAAGGTAAGAAAAAAAAAGAGTGTAGTAAGAGTGAGATAAAAAGGGAGACACGAAGAAGTCGGTAGCAGAGTAGTAGTAGCAGTAGCAGCAGAGCAGACACTCGGTTTTTCCGCGGCAGCGTAACATTAAATTTCCACGACGCGCCTACTCTTTTTCTCTCTTTTTTTCTCACGCGCGCTTTCTGATGCTCATCCCTCCATTTCCATTTTTTCCTTTTCTGCCAGACTTCGTCAGGCTTTTGCGCTCGCTTGATTTCTTTTTTTTTTTATATATATATCCCAGCGTGCCAGGAGCTTTCTCTCCAGCATCCGAGGCATCATGTCCTCGTTGCAGTAGCCGTTTGAAGTGACGAAAGCAAGCACGTGACCTAGCCATGATCCCTCGGCCTCCGGGCTACTGCTCTATCTTTTCTCTTCCTCTCTGTTTTGTACACTCCCTATCTCGCTCTTTCTCTTTCTTTTTCCACCCCGCAAGCTTTCCTCTCTTTTTTCGATTATCCGCATTCCGTGGCAGCTGTAGCGCCGCTTCCTTGCCTTTGCTTCTCTTTTCCTCTTGGAAAGAGTTATTTCATCCTCTGTACTTTTGTGAATATTTTCTAAAAAGGTCCTCGGATGCTTGGTTGAATTTTATTTCTTTTTTTTATTTTTTTTTTATTTGTACACTTTCTGATGATACAAACAATCAGTTTTCATTTGGCACTTCACTATATACTCTCTTTGACTTTGATCATTTTGTGGCTTTTCTTTAGAAAGGAATGTTCAATTTGCTTTATATTTTATCTAGCTTTTATGTAATGAGCAAGCGACCTTTAATAATCGTGCTTTTTAATTTTAAAGTTAAGTGACTTGTTATTAAATATTTGAAAGTGAGAAATTTGCATCTTCTTTATTAATATTTGATTATAAAAATTTTATATACAATTTTAAAGTTGCATGGACAATTTAAATTTATAAATTATAAAGTTATAAGAAGAAACGAGTTATACATTCAATGTCATAATCATCCATTTCTTGTAAAACACTTATAATAAATGAATTTCTCAAAAAGTCTAAGCGACAGATGTTGCGTATACTCACCTACGTACACTTACACTTACACAGACATAAAAGAACAACTTTACGAATTACCATTACACGCGCGCTTGCCTGTTTGATCCTTTTTCGCGTGATTAAAGTCTCTTTAAAGTAATTAAACTTTTTCAATTACGCATTGCAGTTTTAGCCAGCCAACACACACTTTTATTTTTTAGCCTCCAGAGCATCTACGGTATGTGTTCAAAAGAATTTTTTAAGTGTGTCTGTGTATGTGTCTGTGTGTATGTCTACGTTTCATGTAACAAACGCGTTGTAATACTTTGTGCAAGCATTAAAAACTTGGAGAAGAAAAAAAATACAAAAATTTTAATGGTGAACGTTGAATTCATCTTTCTTTTTTTTTTTGTCATTATAACTTCATTTGAACGACGAAATTCAGAAGTACGAGAGAATTTTTATATTAAAAAAAAAAGAAAAGAAAAAACAGGGAATTTTACTTAAAACAGAATTCAAAAACTATGTCGTTGAAATTCTTACGGATTAGTCTCTCACTCACTTTTCTACCTTTTCACCATGTTAAAAGAAGAAAAAAAAGAAAAAGGTTAAAGTTAAAGCGTAAGTTTTTATCTGGAATACGTTTTGGAGATAAAATTCTAGAAGTAGCATAGAGAACAGTAACAGCAGCTTGATTCCGTAGGCTGAGTACGTCCTCGTACAGCGAAAGAGCGTAGGAGCTTACAGCCATACCTTTACTCTCGTGCTTACTCTTTTTTTTCTCTCTCTCTTCGGTAACCAAATTTATTCCCACTGCGCCATCGCCACTTCTTTCTATCCTACTTCTTTCTCCCTTCTTTCCTTTCTCTCATCTCTTCCCCCTTGTGTCACTGCGTGACTTCGCGGATGCATTTGGCGACTGCGTGACGAATGGGAGAATCGATGAGTCGAAAAACGCAAGATCGATGCCACGTGCATACATCTCTGGGAATGCAAAGAAAAAGAGGAAGTCGATGAAGAGAGTTGATATAGTAGGAAGAAAGAAAGATAGTGGTGGTTTTCTGACAAGTAAATGGATAGAGTCAGGAGAGAGGCTCTTCGTCGCTCTTCTTATTCTTCTTCGTGTTTGTTGAGCAAATGTTATTGAAAACAGAAGGAGGTGAGATGTGAAATTTCTGTGGGACTACTGGAGTATTACCGAAAATTCAGATAGATGTTTGCTATGTTATATGGTTTTCAGTCAGAAAACTTTTGTTTTTTAGTCCGACACGTAACTTGTTGGAATATATGTTTCAAATGAAAATAATAATGGTACTAGAAAGTTTTTTAACAATAATGAATTTACAACTTCTAATAATAATTACATTAAAGTGTTATTATTCATAATTTTAAATTTCAAAAATAATTTACTGAGAGTATAGAATATTATAGTCGAAGTTGAAATCTTTCGTGAAAAGTGTATTTTACATTGCAAAGTCTGTGCAAGTTCGACGCAAGCTTTGGTACAAACTTTAGTGTGACTTAGATGACGGGGAAAAAATTTACACGCTACGAAGTACATTTGTCAGAATAAATATAAATTTTTTTCATACCAGAGCAGTGAAAAATATAAGTCATTCAGATAAATTTAGAAGAGCTAATAAAAAAAAATTAAAAAATTCATCAGCCATACCATTTACCTTTTTCTTTATACACATTTTAAAATAGCAAGCTTCCATCATCACTTCGAGCCCAAGTGCGCATATGTCAATTCATTAAATTCAAAGCACGCAAAATCTCAAAATTTTTCACCGACCACGAAATTAAGCATTGAATGAGGAAAGAGTCAAAATGAGCAGCAGCTTTTCTCAAACGAGTCAAACCGTCCAAAAGCTCAAAAGAAAAAAAGAAGCCACATCGGAGTACTCCACGCGCATCGGCTTTTTAAACTGCCGCGTGTTTTTCTCTTTCTCTCGCAACGACGAGAAACTATCCAGTTTTTTTCTTTTCCCCCTCTTTACACTACCAGTCTAGTCTAACTTTCTCTCTTTCTCTCTGACTCAACCAACCCTTTCTTTTTTATCTCTATTTCTTTAGGCACACTGGCGCTAATCTCGTTTACGCCGACGGTTGCCGCAAGCTCGAGCCGAAAAAAAAGCTTGACCTAATTAGATGAAGCTTTCTCGCCTAGTACTACTACTACTACTACTACTCGCTCTTCCTCTTTCTCACCCCCCTCCTCTTATAGTACCCAGAGACTGCGCTCGAAAGTTTGACTGATGAAATTAATAACAACGCGCGAACCGTATCGTAGGTAGAGTAGGCAAGTGTGTGCACTATGCACGCTACACACTTGGAAATAAGCTGAGATTAAGGGCAACAAGAGAGAGAGAGAGAGAGAGAAAGAGAGGAAAGAGGAATGCTAAATTTTGGCTTGCTCGCATGTGCAAACTCACACACGAAATACTACGTGCTTGCTTGTTGTAGTTCTACATCCTCAAATATATATATCTCATACTTTTTGAATTATATAATATGTTCCCTTAACATTTATTTTTTTTCTTTAATAAATCTAGATAATCCGTCTTACTGACACTACAGCGTCACTTTAATACACAAACCAAGCCAAGTTTATATCCCCCTTCTCTGTATAAATAAATACACAGCAGAACCAGCGCGCAAATCCATCAAGTTCTTCCTGATAATGCGGACGTCGTTCGAAACTTTGCGATGTAGCAAGAAGACCTATACATATATCCCCGAGAATTGAGCAAAATGCGGCTTTCTCGAAAGGCCTGAAGGATTCCAGGAAAAAAAAATAGAAAAAAATCTTTCGTGTGCTTGGGGTGTCGTAGTAAATAACAAAGTGACACGTTTAATCCGTAGAAACCGAAGAAGAGAAAGAGAGCGAGGAGAGGGGGTATATAGCATCGTACGTGCCGATGAGTATAAGGCAAAGTCCTCCATCCTGCCATTCCACTCCTTACTAAGTCGATCAACTTGGACGCATGCCATATATCCACCCCCCCCCCCTTCTCAATCTTCTTTCTTTTTATTTTTCTTTTTCTTTATCAGACGTATAGGCGCGAGAGTCCTCCTTCAAATCGACGCGTATACGTGTACGGTGTGTATAAGAGTATCTCGACCGAAGGAGGTGCACTGATTGCAGCAGCCGCACTTCTGCCAATTTCCTAAATTGAGGGAAAAATAAAAAAAATAAAAGAAAAAAAAGTAAGGATGGGAGATAAAGAAAAATAATAAATTCTTGGACTTTCAGTGCTAGTGCGAAAAATGGCACGATGCGTCTCTCTTGACTTTTGGCTAGACTGACTTGTTGTCTTGACAATCATTTCTCTCTATCCGTAAGTTGAGCTATATATGTTTTATACTTTATGAGTGGCTTTGGAAGAGTTGAAGGAAAAATAATGCATAATGCGGCATACAACTTTTGCTGTGGCGCCACGACAGACGAAATTGATAAAGGAGTTGAACGTTGATTCCTTACCGACTCAAAGTAGTTTTTTGTTCTTCTGTGTCTGGTCTTGAGAGAAAGCAACTTGACTTGCTTTGACTAAGAGATATATTCACGAAAAAAAAAATAAAAAACAAAATGAAATAATTTATTCATTTATTTTTTTTTCTGACAATTTCGTTATATAAAGAATAATAATGACATTTGTTGCCTTAATTTTTGTATTTAGCTTGGTAATCCTCTCTGAGCATTTCAGTGCACGCTTTTTTTTTAATCCTATTCTTCCACCTAATTTTGTTCTTTGAAATTAAAGCTACAGCCGTCTTTTTCATTTAACGTTGCTTCCATCCCCTACGTTTTCATATCGTACTTTTCAAGATCAATTTTAATTTCTCTTCGCATGCAATAAAATTCTCGAGTGCTTAATATCGCGAGTAAAAATATATTTGTTGCGCGAACTTTTGTTTGTTTTCGGTGCAGACTTTTATCTTAATAAGTCTCGCAATATTATTGTCAATCTTCAAGAATACTTTTTTTTTTTTAATTCTTATAAAATTTTTTATTTAAATTTCTTCTAACACTAAAACATTTTAAAATCTCATAATCATTTCTATAGATTGAAAAATAGTAAAAAGACGTTCAAATCAAATGTCAATAAAACCACCAAAAGAGAAGAAGAAGAAGAAGATAAAAAAGAAAAATCATCGGTCAATCTCGACATTAGCACACTGAGCGAGTGAAAAATCATCGCATACAAAGCTCAGCAACAGACCACAGAGAGAAAAATCTCCGTTAAAATACTTTTCTTCAAATCCATTATCACAGTAAAATTATTCGGAGTTTGCGCCTGACGCGTTCGAGCATTTTATGCATCCGATGAAAGCCGGCGAATCGATTTATCCATTCCGTAGAGAGTAAGGGAAGGAGGGAAGGTGGAGGAGCGCAGAAATCCCACATATACATATACCAACCAACCACCTTTCCATCTATCCCCCTGAAGTTGGTGCGCGCAACGAGAGAACAAGGGAAATCAGTGCGCGCCACCCGGCTTGGATAAAAAAAAGCACGACGGAAGAGAGAGAGAGAGAGAGAGAGAGAGAGAGAGAGAGAGGGAGAGAGAGAGAGAGAGAGGAAAAGGGAGGAGGTCTCGAGGCTTTCTGCTCCGCACGAGATTCCTCTCCCGACCCCCTCCACAATCCATATATATAGCCACCACGCGAATTGCAAGCGCGCCCGCCGCCGTCGACTCGATTTCTATACCCGATATCCAATCAGCGATTTCCGGGTGCTCGCGTGATATGAGCACTAGCGAGCGCACATATACACACGCGCGCCGTCGAGACGTAAAAAAATGGAATTGACAGAGAGCGAAATATAAAGAAGAGGTAGGGTAGGGGAGGAGGGTGAAAAGAGAGAAAGAGAGAGAGAGAGAGAGAGGGAGAGGGATAGACGAGGTATATAGGGAACTAATTCATTTCGTTCGTACGCGAATAGCCAATATCCTACGCGAGCCGCCACGCATAAAATAATTGAGGGCCTGCATGGTAAGCAAAAATTTTTTACTCTATACGTTTGTTTTTCTTTTGTTTTTTTATTTTTATTTTTTATTTTTAAGCTTTGTTGGTTTTTTTTTATTTTTATGGCAAACGGGATATATGTGGGTACGATAACCCTGAAGTACCGTTACGGCTTCATTTTTTCTCTCTTTCTCTCTCGTGTAAGCTGGATCTTGTCAATAATCCAACCGTTGGTATGGATATTTTACCGTGACTACGTTTTTTTTTTTTATCGAGGATGAGGTTTTAATTTGACTTTGACGCGGATTTGTACTATAGGTTTAAATAATTTGACAAGTAAGATTTTGATAAACTTTTTTTTTAAATCTTTAATAGTCGTAGAAATGTGTATGAACAAGTAAAAACATTATTGTTTGGTTGTTTGTTCGTTCAAAAGATTATGTAAAACTTCAAGGAAAAAATTATTAAAATATTAATGGCCACATCAATTAGGAAACTAAGATCAATGACACTTAAGTATTCTCTGTGTCTGGCTTACGTTAAGCAAGGAGCAATAAATCTTACAAGCGTTATTAGGATCGTATGAGGGCGCGCAGTAATTTCTGATTAAGCCTTGTAATGGTCGATTATTAGTGCATCGGAGATTCGAGACACTGTATCTGCACTGTTTCACAAGATAATTGGGAAAGGGGTAGTGAGGCTTTGTGTATGTGTATATGTATGTGTGTGTGTGTCTAGGTATTGTCGTATAAGTAAACGTCACTTTGATTACGTTTAAGCAAGTTGAAGAGTAACTTTTGTTTTAGTTTTGAAAACCATGATTGAGAGAAGTTAACGATTTAAGTACGTAAGTAAATTTAACTAATCTTGAGTAATTGCAAAAAAAAAAAAGAAAAAAAGAGAGAGAAGGTTCACTTAAAATCATCTTAAGAATCGTAAATAGAAAATCCAAGTCTTAAATAACTTTAATATTTGTTTTATACGAACCTGCAAGCTTTATCTTTAAAGCTTTCTTGGAAAGTGTTTCTGGTGAGATGTTGAGAACGAAATTAAAGTAACATTAACTTTGTAAAAGTTTAAAAAAGATAAAAAAAAAGAAAATTTTATCGCGATTTAATCGAGGATATAAATTAGAATCATTTAAAGGAATAAAGCGAGGGAGAGAGAAAGAAAGAGAGTTATAAATTTAATTTACAAATACCTGCATACGCGAGGAAAAATCAATATAGAAAAAAAAGAGGCAATTTCCTGCAGTATACGCGGTCAGCCCAATAGTTGGAGAATTAATCATACGGACCAACTGAAAATTGAACTGGAAAAAAAAGAGGGAGGGGGAGTCTCTCGTGCGCCCGCAATGGGCAGTTTATTTTTCTTTATTTTACCAACGCGTGATTAATATACGGTTTCTGTAAGGAAATGGTTACCAAAAGCAAATCGTACTAGAACAGATATAGAAGGCAAAAATTCACGTTTTGGAAAAAGATTGCTTAAAATATTTTTTTTTATTTATTTATTTTTTTTTTAAGAAACAAAAGAAAAAATATGATTTTTCTCGTTATATACTAGTCTGCATACAAAACGAGGATGCGTATGTACAAAAATATGTTCGTAAATTGATAAAATGTAAATAACGAATTTTTCCAATGTTTTTGGATTGTATTTGAACGTGAAAATATGATATTCAAATTGTGTAATAACTTTGATAACAGCTGAATTAAAATAAAAAAAAATTAAAAATCTTTTATTAAAATATATTTAAAAAAATTTGAAAATGTATATTTTTGTATGTGATTTTTTGAATAAATTTTAATAAATATTTACAGCAAAGCTTTATGAAAACATCTAGAAAATATTGAAAAATTTTTAGATAATTTTGATCTAAATAAAAAAAAGGAATTATTTCTATCCATTGAAATTAAAAATTTTTTTCATTTCTAAAATTAACAGACGAGGATAATGCAAATACGTATTTTCTTTTATTTTTTGCAAAATTTTACAAAGTTCCTCATCCGAATCAACAAAATTTTAATACCATACGAATTTTCGAAAATTAACTTTAGTTATATATTTTAATGAGAAACAGTATTTCGTTTGAACAATAACAAAATATTTTATGAATAAAGTTCATACCTTGCGCATATAACAAGTTTGTTTACCCCCCAACTAAATAACATTTTCAATTTTCTAAAAAAAAAATGACATTCGTACCACCGGTATATTACGCGACCACGTACACATTTATGTGATACCCGGACACATGCACTTATACACACAGACGTTGAATGATAATAGTACAAGTGGCTAAAAAAGAAGCTCAGCTTCATCTCATCTCGAAATAGTAGACAAGGTAAGAGTAAAGTAAAATAATAACGAGAAAAAGAGAAAGAGAAAGACCAGAAAATATAGAAAGAAGAAAGAGCAGCAATAGCAGCAGTAGTATGAGATAAAGGAAGTCCCCAGCCTACGAATATAAAGAGAAGAAGGTAGCTAGCCAATAATCGTAGCACGTGCAACGTGTTAGTTCACGATCTGCTGCGCTGCAATTTCATTTTTCGTACTCTACGTCGTCGTTGAGAGACGTCGTCGCCGTCGTCGTATGCGGGCCAACAAACTCGAGAGCTAGAGATCCCAAATTCGCGTGCAACTTGACAGCTGGTTATTGTCATCTCATGCGTGTGGATACAGTATAGATGTGAATGTGCTTGCAGAAAAGTGTATGTGTGTCTGTGTGATCGTGGGAAACGGTATTTTTCTACTGAAAAGTTTTTGGATGTGTATATGTATATACGTGGGAGTGACGAGAAAAGTGAGAGACGTATACCGATGAAAACTTTATTGTTTATATACATGTATTTTATTTTATGATTTTTTTTTTTTTTGTTTTTTGTTCATGTCTTTTTTTTCTATCTCTGTTATTTTGAACTGTTGTGGTAAATAAGAAAGTTCATCTTGGAATAATTACAACTGGCATTGTGTTGGCAAGTTCTGAGAGTTTTGAAAAGATGGAAAAAAGTTCGTTGGATTTTTAGGTATTGTCTTCCTTAGTTACTTGATGTATGGTTTTCTTTCTTTTTTTTTTTTTTTGGAAACTCCATGAACAAATACTTTGGGATTTGTCATTTTTAAAGACGTTGGACGTAAAATGTATTAGTTTGTAAGGTTATTATATAAAAGGTTTTTAGAAGTTTATTTTAACTTTTATAAAAATGTTTTTCTTAATGATAAATTTTTTACGAAAATTACTTAAAGTATAATTATTATTATTATACTATTATATTTCATTTGTTATTAAGGTAAAGGATAATATATATAAAAATATTTCCTTATTTAATATAGAATTTTGAAGCAAATCGTTTGATATCATCACAATGATATAATATTAAATTTATGCGATACAAATGTTGTATTTATTGAGACGGATATTAATATACAAACAATCATTTTGAAATAAACTTGCATTTGCTTCAAAGGATATATATTTATAGATATTCAATCGTTTTTCGCATTTTAATAAATTATTATATATGCATTAATAAATCGTCTGTTTGTTAACTAAAATTTATGCTTTATTTGACATTAATAATTTATTGAAAATTCAAGCGCGACATTAACAATAAAAATTTTTTTCCATTTTGTAATTACAACAATAAAACGTATAAATTACACCAAGATTAACTTACTCATTATATTACAAACACCATCAAGCGTGAAAAATGTACTAAAAGAAGCCTTTATCGCAATACCAAGGATAATAATTAATTAAAAAAAAGAGAGATTGCGAGAAAAAAAAGCGCAAAAAAATCAAGGGAAAACGAAAAGCGTAAGAAGGATAAAAGGAAAAAAAAATCAGAGCAAAAGAAAGTTTCGTATACTTTTAAACGATAAAACGCCCTTATCCTTACGGCAGATGTATAAGGTCTTATCTCAGCGCGGAAGAAAAAAACTTTGTCCCCATGAGTAGAACCAAGAGGGAGAAGAGAGAGAGAGAGAGAGAGAGAGAGAGAGAGAGAGAGAGAGAGAGAGAGAGAGAGAGAGAGAGAAAGAAAGAAAGCGTAGGCGGAAAAGTGGCAAAGTAAAAGCAGCTACGAGGACGCTGAAATCTTCTTGGGCTTAGGGATCTTGTGGATTCTTATCGATAGACACTGCCACGCTCTTTTCTGATGCTTTTCATCCTTTTCTCTTTCAGTGTGTATGTGTATGTGTGTATATATATGTATATACACAATCGCGTCAATTAAGCTCGCCGCGATATCCGTGACTTGAATTCGAAATTGAACGATAATAGGCCAGGCTGCTGGTATAGACGCGAGAGAGAGAGACCAGCTGCGGTATAATAAATGGATTTTGGTGGTATTCAATTGTGATGCTGCGGTAACATTATGCAGGAAAGTATTTTTGATAAAAATTAATCTTTTAAAAATTTTGAAAAAAAATTTTTTTTTTAAATTTTAATATTAAAAATAAAATAGTTTAAAATAAATTACGTACATCAAGCAATTACAATTTTCAATATTTCGATTGCTCAAGCGTTTAAGTAATCTTGGCCGTGATTAAGAAAATAGGGATTAAACGTCCCGACACGAAGGTAATAAGGAGGCCAAGAGAAATGAAAGACAAAGAAGAGAAAAAGGAGAAGAAGAAGAAGAAGGTGAATTGGTGTAGAGGCTAGAAGGGTATAGAGGTAGAAATGGGGGTACTTTGAGACCATTTATTACGCCGAGCTTTGCGACTCTTCCTCCTCTCTTGCGACTCGCGTTCTCTTGGTAAAAGTGAACGAGGTCGCAGTCGTAGACGACAATTTCTCCTCAGCTCTCTCTCTCTCTCTTTCTCAACCGTAGCGTAGAAATTTATTTTAATACTTATCCTTGATATTCTGACGTCTCTCGGCTTCTTCAATTTCGCAAGAGGAATATAAGAGAGAAGAGTGAAAGATATATACCGGATGAGATGAGAGTAAGAGTGAGAGGATGACGTTGATGTTTGCGCAACGGTTGTCTAATTAGGCTGGTCCACGTTTGTCTACTTATAAGCTTTTATTCATTTTTGAAAAAAAAAGGAAAAAGAAAAGAAGAGGAAAAGTGGTTTGTTTGTGAGATTGTAGAAGAGAGTGTGTGGCATTTAAGATAAACTATTCTCTACTCGTAGTTCTGGAATTTAGGAGGAAGAATGAAATGATTTGCTAATTGGATTATATACGCTGATAGGATTTTCAGATTTTAGAGACAAACTTTTTAAAAGAAATTCTTGTGGTAAATGATTTAAATGTTGTTTGGGGTTTGCTGAATGACTCTGTGAAAGTTTTGATATTAAAACTTATAATGAGTAAAATATTTTTGTTTTTCTGTATTTTTGTAATTTGATCGTTTAATAAAAGTAATATGCTTTATGATTGATTAGTAAATATAATTTATTTTTAGAAATATTAAAAAATATTAAAGTATATTACAATACCTGTTACATTTAGAGTGATATGTTGTACGTTGTTACATTCGCGATTAACAGCTAAGTACGTAACTTCACACTTGTACAAGGCCTCGTCTTCAAGCGTCAAATTTGAAATTTTCAAATAAGTCTTTGTTGCATTGTTTTTTGGTACAATCAGGGACATCCTGAAACAAATATAATAAAAAAAATTCTTTTATAATTCATATTTCAAAATTAATCAATCGAAATTACGAGTAAATAATCGTAATATGTGTATAACGAAGAAGACTTTATATTTATTGATTGCATGAATAATTCATTTATTTTCAAATTTTCATATATCGTAAATGATTAAAAATAAAAAAAAAATAAAAAATTTCATTGTGTTTAATTTACAAATTAATGAATATTAAATGGGTAAATGAATTACATTATTTACTTAATTAATAACATTTTAAAATTAATAATTATTAAAATATCAATCGAATCCCCATAAAAAAAATAAATAAACCTATAAATAAACTATAAAAATCTAAATTCCAATCATTACATAAAACCTCACTATAGAATAATTAGTAAAATCGTCACGCACATCACAAAACCTTCGATACCAATTTGAAATGAAGAGAGTCCAATGATGAAGCCTAGGTGCATCAAATAGTTCAGAGTAGGCGTTCGAGTCACGCGGAGTATTCTCACTCTCATATAGCGAACTGCCTCCAATAAAGAGCTCTAGTACTATATACCCTCTCACCCTCACCATCCCTTTACCTGTGTGAGCATTCAAAGCTCGAGCCAAAGAAAAATCGCTGGAAATCCAGCCTTAACAGATATACGCTTCTCTCGCTTACTCTCTCTCTCTCTCTCTCTCTCTCTCTCTCTCTCTCTCTCTCTCTCTACTGCCTCTTTACTTCCGTACGGCATTTCGCATATAGCCCCCATACCCCCTCCCCCACCGTATGCTACGACTGCAATGGCACGTGCATTTGTATGCATTAAGGAAGCCCGAGATTTACCGCACCGACACGGCAAGTGGAGAAAGGCAAAGAACCCCTCTCATACACACTCGCAAACACATACATTTATACATATATAGACACACATATATATATACGCAGTGGAAAACTAGTGTATAGCTTCAGCGTGATCAGCAGCAACCAGTTCAGTGTGCGACTATGAAGTGCAAAGTTATACACATAGCCTCTGGGTTTTTTCTTTTCTTTTATTTTTTTTTATTTTTTCTCTCTCTTTCTTTTTAGTGTCGTTCTGTACAGAGCTCAGCTTGTATACGAGCGGTCATATCGTAACTTCAGTGACTAGTCCAACGCGCGACAATTGCGCGCTGAGAATATTCTTTCTCTCTTCTCTCTTTCTTTCTTTCAAACCTACCTACCCCTTTTTACAATGGCTATTTTTACCGTCCGGCCAACATGCTTTTTCTCTTTAGACCAGCTACTTTCTCTATTCTTTTTTTTATTTTTATTTTTTTTTTGTCTACTCATTTCAGCCACTACTTTCTTGTTTTGATCTCCCCCCCCCCCCCCCTTTCACAAGTCTCCAACGAAACTTCGTACTTGTTAACTTATCCATGACGGAATTGGACACATTAGAGTTCATGAAAAAAAGGCTGCTTGATATATTTTTTTTTTCTTTACTTTTTTTTTTTTATCTAAAGGTACTACCGGCATCCGGTAGCTGAATCATTGATTGCGCGCTTCGTTTCCGATAACGAAGCAACTTGCAAGCAAGAGAAAGAAAGAAAGAAAGAGAGAGTCTGGGACCCGAATAAAAGGTTGCTCTCGTCGGGTACGGAAAGTTTAAACTCCGAGCAATCGTTTCGTTTCTCGTTATAAATACGACGTGCAAGCTGCTGTTGCTGTTGCTGCGAGAGAAAGTAAAGCTTGTAGGATGGAAAGCTTGTCTGTATATATATGTGTGTATATGGCAAGGATGTATAGGGAAAAACGAAGGGGGGGGAAGTAAGAGGGAAAGAAGAAAGCATTAGATGAAGAAGCGACACGGGAAGAGGAAAGTCTCTGAAGCTTTTCATTGGATATCTTTACAAAGTTTCTTCCTTAGAGAGTATTCAGTTCTCTCCTAGATTTTATATATATACGTGTTCACCTTTTCTCGTATTTTTTTTTTATTGTACTTTGTCCTTTTTTTTCTTAGTCTCTTGTTCTTTTTTCTTATCATCTGTCTTTTTTTCTTAGCTTGACATATCCTTAGATTTTTTATAAATATATATTTGATTCCTTATTGTTTTGATCTTCTTTAAATTTTTATATATTTAGTAAATTTTACTTGGCCCATTTACTATGTTTGAAATTTAATTTTGTTTTCTCATTGTCTTAACTTTACAACTTTCATGTAAGTTCTGTAACACTTTATTTAACAAAAGTTTAAAACTATAACGAAAACCTTAACATATCATTTTCAGTTTTTTTTTATTGAATTTTCAACATCAACTTTGACGATAATCAACAAAAACAAAAAAAATAAATAACTTTTTCAAAAACTTTGTATTAAGAAACATTAAATTTAACAAAAACTTTGCACACATTTCAAATATAAAAACGTTTCAAGAAACTATCAATCAAACTTTATATTCATTTAAAAAACCAACCACACAATATATCTGCATACACTAGATTCATTTATTACTCATACACATACATATCATATGTATAAGCAAAACAGTAATGTCGGAAATGCAGAGTAATTACAGAGAGAGAGAGAGAGAGAGAGTCAGTAGGCGAGCGACATTAAATTTTGCATTTAACGTAGGGGCCTGTACGTAACAAATCTTACTGACTTGCTCTAAATATGGCGAATGCAAGTTCCGCTGGTCTAACTCCAAGCAGATACACACACACATACGTGGCCTATATACTTGCTAAGATATGTGTCTATCCTCTCGATTTCTATACCTACGGTTATGTATACGATAATTTATACTGTACATGTGATTAATTTTCTATGTATCTTTAATACTGTACTAATATATCTATGTAAAGTTGAAATTTAAATGATGTGAGTAAAAGTAAATTTATGTATCGATGAAAACTTCGAATAATACCAACGCAGAGTTATATTGAATACAAGTAATGCAACAAACTTCGCTGTTGTAGTTGCGCAAGAAAGAAAAATAGAAGAAAGCGAAGTCTTAAGTCACTTTTAGCAATTCGTACGCAGAAGCGAAAAAAAAAGAAAGAAAAAAAAAGAAGAAGAAGAAGAGGACCAACAGGTTCATCTTGTAAAAGAGGGAGTCAGTGAGTATTGAGAAAAGAAAATAAAAAAGTTTGTTTATTTTTCTTTTTTTTTTTTCGTCTTCGTTCTATAGCGCGTATATCGCTGAATTTCATTTCAAAGGAACTTAAAGCGATGCCCTTATGGCCGCTTAAGAGCTCAAGCACCAGTAAGAAGAGTCTTTTTCTCCCCCTCCATCTATACTCTTCAATGACTTCATCCTTTATTTATTTTTCTTTTCTCTTTTCTCTCTCTACTTTTCTTTTAACATTCAAAGAGCAAAGAGTAAGAGGTCCATCAATAGTAGGTATTGACCTTATTCATTTGAATGATTGACTAAAAAAATAAAGCGTCAAGTTAAGACTTCTTATAAAAAAAAAAGAGAGTATAAATCTCTTGACATTCCATCTCTAAAATCTCAATAAATTCTTAAAATGAGAAAAACAAAATCAATTCAATCACATAACCAAACATAACATTATAACCTTCATAACAACTTCCCTCTACAATATCAATCGCGCATATCCTATCAACTCTAAACACTCCTTCTCTCTCACTCCCTTATTCATCGCATAAGTAACATCCCAAGCGTTCTCAATTTCCCGTAAAATCTGGACTGTAGCCAGTAGACACAACGTATCCATATCTACGAGTCATGCATATATATATATATATATATATATATATATATATATATATATATCCATGGAACGCCACACACACACAACATAACTTAACGCGTATATATCCACATACGCGTGAATTAATATCCAAACTCTCTCACTCCCTTTATACCCCCCCCCC